>JASDQU010197675.1:12797-23855 GCA_032191745.1 Picea mariana | reverse complement strand
TCCTTTCAAATCCAGCACAGTTTCCATCGCATTCATGGAGATAGTTCAAAAGCTACATGGAAGCCCAAAAATTATTGTAAGTGACAGAGATCCCATCTTCATTGGACATTTTTGGACAAAATTATTTTCTTGTTTGGGTACTCAATTGTCTCATAGATCATCTTATCATTCTTAATCTGATGGACAAACTGAGATAGTGAACAAATTTCTAGAAAGCTACCTTCATTGTTTTGTATATGATAAACAAGCATAATGGTTCAAGTGGTTAACCTTGGAAGAATGGTGGTATAAAACTTCCTTTCATACTGCAAAAAAAATCACACCATTTATGGCACTCTATGGATATCACCCATCGCCCATAACTTCTTATCTAAAAGAAAAATCTAAGGTTCAAGCAGTGGAAAATCACATAGATCATCCAAAAGAATTTCTCCAACTCTTAAAGGACAACCTGACCATTGCATAGAACCGCATGAAACAACAAGCAGATCAACATTGTAGTGAAAGAAATTTTGAAGTAGGGGATTGGGTATTTTTAAGACTACAACCATACAAACATATGTCCCTCAAACAATCTAAGAAGGATAATAAATTATCACCGAAGTGTTATGGCCCTTATAAGGTGTTGCAAAAGATTTGTACTATCGCATACAAATTGGAGTTTCCTGCATCTTTGCAAGTACACCCAGTTTTCCATGTTTCATGCTTAAAGAAGGTTATAGGTGACAAGGTCCCAGTTCAAACTATATTGCCATAACTTGAAGAGGAAGGAAAAATCATATTGGATCTTGAAGTTATCATAGACACAATAATTTGTTAGTTTAGGAATATATCCATTTCAGAGTATCTCATTAAGTGGAAGAAACTACATGTTGAATATTACACTTGGGAAGATGAGTATGTTATACATAAGCATCCAAAATCATTCAAAGGTTTCGGAAAACACTTGTCTGAGGGGAGGGGCATGTTAATCCCTAAATAGTGGAAAATTACCCCTTAATCGGGGCATATTACATTAGTATTGTTATTTTATTTATGTCGGCTTGGGTCCATTAGTTGTAATTATACCTCTTAGTCTCCTATATATATACCAAGGATTCCTTTTCATTTGGGATCATCTTGTATTTGTGAATTTATGTGGTGTATAAGGAGGTTTCCCCCTCAAAGAGGCTTATTATTTCAAATTATCTCTTATCAAGGAGTTGAGTACTTATTATGATGTTTTTATGCTATTTGGATATTTGTTTCCTAACATGACTTCTTTCCAAATTTCTTCCTCTTTCCTAGGCTCTAAAATTTCCCAAAGGATAGGGAAATGGAACCTCAATACAATCCATTAGGTCCCCAATGCTTTCAAGCAATCTATATATCTGGGTACTATGTCCATTGTTGAGTGAAAAAGAGATAAACACAAGGGTTCCCTTTTCTCCTATTCAAATGAAAGGTATTGCAACCTCTTTTGTATACAAAATACTGTCTCAAGCCTACTTAAGGAAATCCAATTTTCACAAAAGGAGAGGGTTTCCTTATGATTTACTTCTAAGGTAGCAAAAAATGTTGTATTTTTCATGATTTCAATTGTTTCTTCAAACAACTTGGTAGGATTAGGATCACCTCTTAATCTTAATCATTTTGTCTTCTCGATTATATCAACAAAGGACACGGATTTGTTCCATTGAATTTGATTCTTCATAAAGGATGTAAAATCCATGATCTGTACATCACCAACAGATTGGTTTAGATTCCATTCAGTGTTTCTTATCATCACAATGTCAAACTGATACAACTCACAATGAATATTTGAATCTTTTTCACCCAAAATCTTGTACAAGGCCAAAAATCGATCTACAAAGTTAATGTAACAGCTACAACCTGTAGCAAGAGCACAGGCATGTAATGAAGCCATTTGACTCTTGAGAAAAATAGAGTAAATTGGTGAAGGCATAGAGTATTCCCTCATCGAATGTCCCAAATGACACAAATATTGTTTATTAAACTTCAATGCCTCTATCACCTTCTGTAACCTTGATATTTCCAATTGGGCATGTCGAAACCTATTGGCACAGGGGAAGACCCAGGATTCAACTCCAACAATGCACCAACAATCCCTAAATACTAGCCCTTTTGGCAACACCTGCGAAGAAGATGTAGTCTCACTCGAAGTAGCAATAGGGGGTTCCAGGACACAGGTGTCTACAACCAGAGGAAATGAAAACTGATTCCAAAACACAACGCAAACAATCTAGATATTCTTTACCATTCTTATGCTTACTTCGCAAGGTTATATCTCTAATCTAACAATCATGAAATAACAGTATAACAAATAACACAACATCAACCACAAAGACAATAAGATATACATGGTTCACCCTCTCCCTAGGGCTACGTCCACGGAGCTATTTTTCTTGATTTATTAGATGAAAACATACAGTTCTATCTACGCACTTAGTTGCAGATATTTATCTCTTTCTCTCTTTCTCTTCCCTCCCTACGCACCCATCTGTAGGGTTGATCTTTGCACCCAGCTGAAGATCCAGAATACAAACTCAATATTGCTCTTAACAACAATAATTGACAATAACTAACAACAATATGATTATGATACGAACAATAACCAACAATTTAGCAACCCTCTTGACTCTCCTAGACCTTTATTTATACATTACATGACTCTCGGACAACCTTAGACCGAATTCTAGGTGTCATAAACCCTAGATCCAAAACCCTAGGTCCACTTGACCCACGTTTTTAGGGCTTCGCCAGCCTGTCCTTCCTCCTTTTCCATGAAGTTCTCCAAAGTATCCATTGGTGTCTTTTTTTTCTTGTTGAGTTGTCCACGATCCATATTCTTCGATGCTTTGTCTTCCTTGATATTCTCTTCCAATGGATAGTTTTTCCTTTACTTCTCTCCTTCTTTTCTGCTTCTTTAACCACTTCGACCCTTCCTCAATTTATGTGCCTTCTGCATAGTTCGCACTTCACCTTTCTTCCTTAATATCCTCTTCCTTACATAACCAAGGGCCAACAGGCCCCCAACACTCACATGTGACTCGTCTCGAGTCACTGCAAGATTGAGCCTTCTGTATCACTTCGATTGCAGACTACACAAAGCAACTTGTGCTTTCTTCTCTGTCCCTCCCCATGTTGTGCAGACTTTCTTTTCTATGTCTGGTACCCAGTTTCAACTGCACCTGGTACCTATACACTTCCTTCTATTCTTTTATTGAGAGTTGTGAGGCAGTTGGTTGTCACAATACAGCTTCAACCTGCTTCCATTAACTAAACCATCCTTCCATTCTCCACTAAGTGTCTTCAACTACACATCTCCTCCTTCTGTAACATAGGAAACCTCAAATGGCCCTAGCCAATGTGTCCTAAACTTCCCTGAATGCTTCATGAACTTGTTGTCATATAAAAATACCAAATTTCCTTACTTAAATGATTTCTTCTTGATATGTCTGACATGGTAAGCCTTCTCTCGTTATTTTTGTACCTGTTGATGAAATCCCGCAATAAATCTATCTTCCTCCAGTTCGATCAACTATGCAATCCTGTCTTAAACAATGCCTGTGTCATCCATACCTGTAAATGCTACAATTCTTAAACTAGGAACCAAATATTCCATAAGTACCACTACTTCCAAGCCATACACTAACTTAAAGGGAGTCTGCGTTGTTTACTTTTTGCAAGTAGTTCGATAAGCCCATAATACTGCTAGAATTCTTAAATCCCAATCGTCTCTATTAACACTGCAAATCTTGGTCAGCATTGTCTCCAAGATATTATTGAAAGCTTCGACTGTGCCATTCGCCTGTGGGTGGTATGGAGTGATTTTCTGGTAGTGAACTTCGAATTCTTGAGTCAAGGCTTTAATAGTTTTGTTTATAAAGTGTGTGCCTTGATCTCTCATAAGGATCTTTAGGCATCCAAATCTGGTTATAATATCCTCAAAGATGAACTGCATAGCTGTAGCTTCACTACAGTCCTTAACTTCTCTTGCTTCTGCCCATATGATCAAATACTTTGTAGTAGTGATGATGTATCGAGCTCTTGTGCACTTCCTTGGTGGGTTAATAGTTCCCGCAAAGTCAATAGCCCATTTCTCAAATGCCTGTAAGGTTAACTGAGGTGCTAAAGACATTTCATCCCTTCTAGAAGGCTTCCCTACTCTTTGACATACATCGCAGGCTCTGTAGTATTCCTTAGCATCCTTATGTAAAGTAGGCCACCAAAGGCCAGCTTTGAGAACCTTATGCATTGTTTATTTCCCTGCATAGTGTCCTCCTGCGATGCCTTCATATGATTCTACAAGAATCAATGGTATTTTTTTTTCCATAACACATCTCCTCAAGATCTCATCTGGTCCCATCTTGTATAATTGTCTAGCTATAAGTTGAAAGTCAACAGCGTAGACTACCAAATATTTCTCCCGAATAACTGTAGTGTATCCTCTAGACTAGTAGGTTCCTCTCCATGTTCTAACCTGGATAAGTGATCGGGTCCTTTATTCATTCTTCATATCTTGACCACAATTTCAAATTCATACTCCTGGAATAATAGTATCCATCTGCATATTATTGCCCCCAACACTTTTGACTAAGTACTTCAAAGAATAATGATCAGTGAACATCTTAAAATGTCCTCCCAACAAATAGTGTCTAAACTTATGCAGTGCATATACCATAGCCAAGCCTTCTCTCTCAGTTGTAATATAGTTTCTTTTAGTTGTAGAAAGCTTCTTGCTAGCAAATGCTATGGGGTGGTCAATGTCTCATGCTCCTGGTTGTGTTAAGACTGCTCCTAATGCAATGGATGAAGCATCGACATGAACATTGAACTCCTTATTCCAGTCTGGAAACACCAAGATAGGCGCAGTGACCATTTTTTGTTTTAGTGTGTCAAAGCTCTGCTAGTATTCTTTTATCCATCAGAACTTACTATCTTTATTTAATAGCTTCTCCATATGTGTTGTTATCTGTGCATAACCCTTAATAAAATTTATGTAGTACCCAGTGTGTCCTAATATAGTGTGCAGTTGTCTAACTGAAGTAGGGGGAGGTAGATCAATAATGATAAAAATTTGGAAGGATCTACCAACAACCCCTGCTTACAAATGATATGCCCTAGCAACACTCCAAAGGGTGAAAAGAAAATACACTTTTTCAGATTTAGGGAAATATGACATTGTCCGCATTTCTCTAACATTAATCTCAAGCATTCAATATCATCCTTCATTAGGCTAAAAACAGTCCAATCATAAAAGTATGCTTCCAAGAACTTGTGTAAAATGTCCTTAAATGCTTCGTCCACCACCCTAGAAAACATGGCTAGTGCATTCTTCAAGCCAAAAGGCATCACAGTGTATTGAAAAGAACCCCATTCTATTGAAAATGTGGTCTTATGTCTATCTTCCTTATCAATTATGATCTGGTGATAACCTAAAAATCCATCAGTGAATGAGTAGACCTCTTGTCCTCCTACATTATCTAGAACTTCATCAGTAAAAGGTGTAGGAAATGGATCATGTAGGCATGCATCATTCAATTCCTTAAATCTACACAAATTCGTATTTCTCCTCACTTCTTATCCTAGACCACCATAGGGCTGATCCATTCAGATTTTTCAACTGGTTCTATGATTCCTTCTTCCAACATTCTATCCAATTCAATCTTAACTTTTTTCTTATCTTTGGGATTCAGTTTGTAGGGTCTCTGCTTGATGGTTCTTGCATATTCTCTCAAGGGGATCTTCATTTTTCCTATGGGCCCTTTAATGCCCTTCATGTCTATGTACTTGGTTGGAAACAAGTCCTGATATTCATGTAATAGTTTTGTAATATTGCTAATAGTAGCATCATCCCAATAGTCTCCCACATTTGCTAACTTAGGTGTTTTCTCTRTTCCAATATTAACCTTCTTAATTTTAATGGGTTGTCCAACAAAGGGTAATTCAATCCATGGCCTTTCTATGTCTCTTTTTCCTTTAGTTTMTAAAATGTTTACATCCCTCGGGTCATCATCCTCATCAACATTAATATTGTAGCAATCCTGTAATTACTGAAGAGGCRCAGTCCATTCATCTTTTTCTTGGTCACAAGTGGGGTTAGGTKCCTCCTCAAAGACCTTTTGTCTTATAATTTGTAAAGCCTGATCTACTATGGGGTACTAAATTTCAAATAAGAAGGTAGCTATAAAGTTCTGAGTCATACCATACCAATCTGTAGTGACGAAGCATAGTTCTTCTTGAAGATACCAGTTGATAGGCATAGTATCCAATGTGTTAATGAACTTATGTACCGACTGTTCTTTAGGAATATTGCTCTAGGCCTCCTCATAACTTCGCACATGGTCCTTAGGAAAACTATGACTTGTGTATCGAACTTCACATCCTTCAGTTTGGTCTAAAAAGCGCACTGTCAATAATGTGCGATATTGTACCCACTCTACGATGTTCTTCTTGTGTGTTCCCCACCATCTAGCTAGTGTTTCTTTCAATGTTTTTCCCAGTGCCAACATCCTCTGTTGTACTGGTACAATTCTCTCAAATTCAGCTATAAATGTCTCTAAATGATTCAAACCATCGAATGTAGGAATATTACTTACTTATGTGCCAATCCAATGAATTTCTCTGCTCAATCTGGCACATCTTTGTGTAGAGACTTCATACATTCTGTTCTGCCAATTTTCCAATGCCTCTTTTGAATCTGATTAACATGCACTTTCACTTCGCCAGCTGATATTTCCATATGTTGTAGGGTTAATGTAATCCTGTTGTCTTGTTGTCAGTTTTTAGATGTTTTCTAGCTTGTAGGCACGGTCTTCTTCTCTTATCTCTTATGTGTATCTGTGACCTTCATCAAGGTCGAGAGGTGTAATGACATTAAGGCCATTACCCTCAAATGTCATTCTTCTCTTCTTTAGGTCAACAACATTCGAATTGTTGAAATCCCAATCAATTCCTAACAGTGCGGGATAAGGACAGTTATCATCAACAATCTCAATCACTTCTAAGTCTGCAAATGTCCTTACCCCATCAATGTCTATAGGGACATGCTCTAGTCTTCCATAGGGGCTCACTACCTGTTGATTAGCCATATTAAGCCTAATAGGAGAGTAAATCAATCTAGGTTTTCCCATCAGTGCCCAAATTTTCTTTGTCATAACGTTTACCTCTGATCCTAAGTCGAGGACCACATAGTCCACATCGTAGTCTCCAGTCTGAGCACTAAGGTGCAGTTCCTTTTTTGTTCTTCTTTTCCTTGATACTTGATTCACAACTCTACTCAACATAGAATCTATTATTCTAATTTCATATTGGCTTACCAGGTGTTGTAGCTCTTGTACATCTCTTTCATCTTTAATCAAATTGATAGAAGTATATAAGAATTCCATGAGCTTTCTTACCTCTTTTTCTTGTCTAGCGAGGGAAAACTGATCAAATGCTAATGGCATTTCACATTCCCTAACTTTTGGTTGTGCCCTAGAAGAAGAATCATTTTCTCCTACAAATTCTTTCTTTGCTTCTTCAAAAGTATGTCTCTCTCTCCTTGGATCAAACAATTGTTCCTTCTCTACAGCTCTTTTGATCCCTGATCCTTCTGTACTATTTCCTGGAGTCACCCTATATTCTCTTGTAACAATGCCTCCTCTAGTAATAATAGTGACTTGAGGATCCTCACCGTGAGGTTCAGTTGATATTAATTGTACTTGTTGGTTTCCCCCTCATCTCTCCTGAAGTTTAGCTAACAACACTGGACACTCTTCGTTGACATGATCAAATGAATTACAATAGTTGCAAGTAGTACAAGGGTTCTGAAAATACCTTGTCAAATGTACAAGATATGCACAGTTATAGAAAATGATCCAACCTCTACCTCGACCCATACCTCCTCCTCGTCCTCTTCCTATGAATCCACCACGAGGGTTGAATTTTCCTCTTCCTGGGGAGTTGAACTGCGCATTATTTCCTTCTTGCTAATCTTCTCCTTGAACTCTATATGTTTCCATTGATATTTCATGCATGAGATCATAAGCCCTACAATCCTTCTCATCATGCCCCATAGATTTGCAGAATGTACAATAAATATTGGTAGGTGTCTGGACATATTTTTTCATATAATAACATTCACCCGGGTGATGTCTATTTCTACATACCTCACACCAAGGTACAATAGCCTACTTCAAAGGATTAGGTTCTCCAGAGGCCAGGTATTCATGAAATAGGGGACAATGCTCTTTGTCATGGCCCTCTGATTTACATATGATACACAAGATATCTTCTCTTTTCTCTTTTCCTCTATCTTTCTTCATATCTTCCACCTATAAAGATATGCTAGTTAACTGATTCAAAATCTGAATCATACCTGGACTGGATTCTCCTATAGGGTTTGCTTCTAATTTCATGGCAATCTCCAGTGCTTCAGCCAGTGAAGCGACTTTCTGTTGCATCATAGGAACTTTGATACATGGCAGGAGGGAAACGATGAACCATTCTTTATTCTATTCATATGGAATATGAAAACTTAAATGGCCTATCAAGGTCTTAAACCTTTGATCAAATTCCCAAATAGGTTCAGTTACCTTCTACTTGATTTCTTTCAACTATGGTATGCACTGTGAATCTGACATAGGTTTCTTGAACTCCGCACTCAAGGAAGTCGTAATGTCATTCATCGGTTTAGGTTGTCCAGGTCCTGAAGAAAACTTCATATACCAGTTCATAGCGCGATCCCTCAAGGTAGTGCTAAACTAAGCTCTCTTAACAGCTTCGTTAGTGACTTTCTTAATGCTCCATATAGCTTCTCATAAGAACCAGTGTTGATCAAGATCCTTATATCCATCTCCTCTAAAAATAGGTAACCTCATTTCATTTGCCATAGATCTTCCTTGGTTTCTCGACTGATTATGTACTAAGTTTCTTGTAATAGTACTCTGATTTCTTTGATTACTCGGGTTACTCTGTTTACTTAATGTTGCTAAAACAATAGGAGGATTAATAGTACTTTGTTTGACAGTAGGCGTGGTGCCTGAAGTGTTTGGTTCTCCTTGGCGAGGTTCTTCAATCTCTACTTCCTATGCCCTTGCAGACTCTGAATGCTCTTTGTCTGATAGCTCTGCTTCTTCTCCACTGTAGAATCCCTCGTCTCCATAATTCTTCTTAAATAGGTTCACAATAGGAACTTCTCTAAATGATCTCCCACTACGTGTGTGTCCATCCTCTGTGTCACTATCGTTGTCCGAATTCTTGAACATTATCTTCACTCTATCTTCAGGATGTTCTTCTCATGCAATAGCATCTTAATTCTCATATTTAAAAAGTGTAGAAACTTTCCTTTGGGTCCCTTAAAGAAATACCTCTCTTATTGACTATATGATTCTACTCTATTAATAGTGAACTCAGTAATGTACCCTCCAATAGTGTTATCAAACCAGAGATCCACTGCTCTAGACACAGTGTTATCAACTCTCTTGAATTTCTTGATCAACGTTGTTGTCCAAACCACAGGTGGTCTAGATCTGATATCAAACTAAGTATCTGTTAATCTGGCTAACCACTCATATAACTCCTTATGAACTCCTCCAAAGAAAATCTCGTGTATGTCGGTAAAGAAGTACCTTCCCAACCAATATTCTGTACTAATGCTAGGATTCTTGTTCTAAGCCTCAGTGAAGTCCTTTTCTTGTTCTTCTATCCACTTCTGAATATTTGTCTTCGATGGAAACCACCTTGACATCCCCTCAAGAAGATCTTGGTCCCAGAAACGGAACCATTTGTTGGCACAAGGGTAGACCCAGGGTTCAACTCTAACAACGCACCAACAAGCCCTAACTACTGGCCCTTTCGACAACACTTGCGAAGCAGATGTAGTCTCACCCAAAGTAGCAATAGGGGGTTGCAGGACACATGTGTCTACAACTAGAGGAAATGCAAAGTGATTCCAAAACACAACGCAAACAATCTAGATAATATTTACCATTCTGATGCTTACTTCACGAGGTTATATCTCTGATCTAACAATCATGCAATAACAGTATAAAAAATAACACAACATCAACCATAAAGACAATAAGATATATGTGGTTCACCCTCTCCCTAGGGATATGTCCATAGAACTATGTTTCTTGATTTATTAGATGAAAACATATAGTTCTATCTGCACACTTAGCTGTAGATATTTCTCTCTTTCTCTCTTTCTCTTCCCTCCCTACGCACCCAGCTGAAGATCTAGAATACAGACTCAATATTGCTCTTAATAACAATAATCGACAATAACTAACAACAATATGATCATGATACAAACAAAAACTAACAATTGAGAAACCCTCTTGACTCTCCTAGACCTTTATTTATACATTACATGACTCTCGGACAACCTTAGACCGAAGTCTAGGTGCCACAAACCCTAGATCCAAAACCCTAGGTCCACTTGACCCGCGTTTTCAGGGCTTCGCCAACCTATCCTTCCTCCTTTTCCGTGAGGTGTTCCAAAGTATCTGTTGGTGTATTTTTCTTCTTGCTGAGTTTTCCACGATCCATCTTCTTCAATGCTTTGTCTTCCAAAGGATATATTTTCCTTTACTTCGCTCCTTTTTTTATGCTTCTTTAACCACTTCGACCCTTCCTCAATTTATGTGCCTTCCGTGTAGTTCACACTTCATATTTATTCCTTAATATTTTCTTCCTTACATAACCAAGGGCCAACAAAATCTCATTCTTTTGACTCTCAATAAAGATTCTACTTCTTCTTTATTTTCCATCAATTTGTCCATTTTTTTCAAATGTACCTCTACGTTTTCTTGCCACTTTTCCACTTTTTCTTCCAATGATACACTATATTTTGATGCAAAATTCGTTGTCTTATCTTGATGTCCTTTTTCCATAATTTTTTTTCTCTTTTTCTCTACTTCTCCTGCTTCCTATAGCCAATTTTCTTTCAATTTGTTATCATTAAGAAAAGATGATGACAACAAAGGATATATGTTTTCAACTGTCTTGAATAAAAGGTTTAAACCCTCACAGAAATCATATAGCTTCAATTTCTCCTTTACTTGCCCCAGT
>JASDQU010197674.1:5056-19474 GCA_032191745.1 Picea mariana | reverse complement strand
ATAGTTACATTTCAATATATGTACATATATATAGTGTGTTTAGTAATTAGTTAGTTATTTCTCTCTTTTATTCGTTTCTTTTAGGATTCTTAGATTGGCTAACGGAGCCATTAAACCCGTCAGAACGAGTTACCCCAAACGGATTGGGTTATTTAGACAACCCCGGACCGGACTCACTCTTCCAGTTGACGGATGGTCAATATCGCCCGTCAACACAACCACAATGTCAAACATATCTTCATAGTGCAAGATTCCAATCACAAAAACACATTCCTTCGACATAATAAATTTCAATGAGTGCTATAATACTAACATCAAGACCATAGTTTATTTCAAAATGCATTTGCGCAAGAAGTCTAAAAACTCCATCAAAAACACATCATTCTAAGGTCGCAAGTAAAAACTACTTTATCATTCATTAATCAGTAATTAATCATTACACTAGGTTAAAAAAATAATTACAACCCATCCACTATCGCATTAATCTTGCGCACTTTAAACAACTTCAATTTTAGGTTTGGACGCAAGATCAATATATTCCTTAAAGCCAGGAGAAAGGTTACACCCATTCTCACTACGTGGCACAAGTATTGCAAAGTTTAGTTCAATCCACAAGGATAATCAAGATGTAAAAGAGACTATAACTAATTCATCTTATATTAACAATTTAAGGGCTCTCAAACATTTATCATATATTTATAGCATACTAGTATTTCAATTTAATTCCACCATAGTCAAACAACCTCCAACAATAGCTACCAATTACACTAGCTAACACTTACCACTGAGTCAACTACAGTTATGCGGCAAGTGTCTACTCTCAACGTGATATGAAGCAACATCAAGGTTGATTAACTACATAAGTCCATGGTTTTAACTTCAAAGGTAAAACTTGAATTATTTGTCTTCCAAAATACTGAAAACATAAAACAAGAAAGGGTTTCTGAAGGAGATTCCTAAAATCCTAGATTCCTTGCAAGAAGAAAATCACTCAGGGTCTCTGGGTTTGGTCCAGAAGGAATATTAGATGAGACAAGGAAAAGATCCATATTTATCTAGTTTAAATCAGAAATCATCCCGCTATTCGAATTTCTCTAGAGGCAACGTACTATCTGAGAAGCTGGCCAGATTGACGAAAAATCAATGGAAGGTTTTGGTAAGCTGAGAGAAAGATCTTTTTTCTAGGAAACATTGTTTTGTTGTTTATGGTGTACATCTAAACACATAATCAATCTATTAGTTTTACCAATTTATCCCTTTTTTTTATCGTTACAAACATAATGTTGAACCTACACAAGCGGTGAAAGAGATGTAAGGATAAATAGTGAGGGGCATACTTTTGCAGAAATACAACAATACATATTGTTCTCATTATGATTACGGAGATGAAATGAAGAGAAATCAGAGTGCCACACCATTTTCCTGGGATAATTTAATGTTTAAGTGAGTTTTCGAATGAAGGACATGGCCATTAGTTTTGGCATCGTTCAGAACAGGGCGACGATGAACAGTATTAAGATTTTGGATCCACATAAACTGTAGATTATTAGTCTCTAGTCTTCCCTTGCATACAAAATTAGATAAAAAAAAAAAAAAATCCTTTTTTTTTGTCGAGTGAGTTTGAGGTTAAATTTAAAGTATTAAAATTCACCAATGCAGGCTCCACGAAACAACTTCGAAGGTGTTGCAAGCAGGGAAAACATAAAAAAAACACAGTAAGAATTGCATAGTATGTTGACTTAGTCTTAAAAATAATACTTCCATTGATCAACCTAAGCATATAATCAAGACGTAAGTGACAAAGAAATGCTAACATTGTGTTTGTAACTAATTGCAAGTATCATCTCAACAAGTGACAAGGCAATGAGGCTATAATAATGTAGTTGGGCATAAAACATATAATCCAGTCACAATTGGTCTACAATCCTAATACATATCACATTAGTTCAAATCACACATTTAAATACATTTTCAGAATACCTTAATATTCCATTACACACATTTTTTTTTAAAGAAAAGAAAATAAATATAATTAAGGATAAAAATAAAATATTATGAAAATTAACTCAGTGTAAAACCAAGGACATCATTAGTCATATATATCTCTATATGAAATTTCATACAAAAATAAAGCAATCTATTGTGAACATGTCAAACCTAAATGCGACTACTTTTACCAGATCATCACCAACAACAATATGTATTTATATAAAAAAAACAACACGCAAAAAGGAAAAATAGTAAGTTGTATAGTAATTTGGGAACAATCTCACGACATACACAACCAATAAAATCGGTATTTAACTCCATGAGAGAGATATGAGTTTGGGCGCAGGTCTCATGCCATACACAGAGAAGAAACTCAGGAGTATATGTTAAGGAAGAGATATGTCAAGGAAGAGATCTGAGGTAATTAACTGGCTTCTTCATTAACATATCAACAACTAATGCACCCAATCCATTATCAATAAACCATTACAAATTTATCAACGCATAAATTCTAAAATTTTAAACTAATTTCAATGCAAATATAACATGTGTACCGTAACCGAAGGTGCATAATCTTATGTGCTTGTCCTACACTTGCGCTCTGTTCCACTCATGCTTGGTAACCGCTAAGACCTCACCGGTACCTCCTAGCCAATGCTAGGGGTACTCTTCTTCCCCTTGAGCCCCCCAATCCAAAAAGGGGCCACACACACAATAAAAGAGAATGTTAAATTCCCATCTCGCCTCGCAAGGTCGAGCTACCACTCGTTACCCGAACTGGGTATCCCAACTCCCACAAGAGAAAATTCAGTCAAGATGAAATTTTAGCAGCGTAACCTTACGTAAACCAGACGTGATCCATACTCCTCCTACTCCATCCTTTTTATAGAGTTTTCTAGTGATTAGTTTCCCAAACCCTCATTATATTCATTTTTTCAATTATTTAATTAGGAAAAACCTCCCTCGTACACATGGTGCCCGATCCCCTAGTTTCACCAGAAAATCAATTTATTAATAAATTAATTTGTCTATTTCCCTCACACACCTAAAAGCGTTCCTAAAAATGCTCCTTGGTGTGCCATTATTCCCTTACAATTCTTAAATGACTTAATCCTTAATTAAATCCTAGTTGAGTTCATAAATAGAAAGTTCCAAAGGCTAGATTACTTACTAAGTTAGACATTCCCCTTTTTCTTTAAGTTTCCCCCTTTTTCTTTAAGTTTCCCCTTTTTTAACTAAGTTCATAATTAGGAAGTTTAGACAAACAACCATTTACCCCCTTTTAATAATTAAACCTTCATTAAAAAAATTACTTTAATTAATAAAGCTTGAATTTTCTTTACCCCCTTCTTGTTATATGACTAATTAGATTTTATTTTTTGTTCAAAGTTTCTACTTATACCTAGGTTTTAAATTCACTAGGCTTGGCGAAAGTTCTTAAGAGAAAATTTGTTATTAAACTTTACTCATCACATCATTCATTTTAAGGCCGACTAGGTCCTAAGGAGGCATAGTTTTCTAGGTTCTAGGTTTATTAACTTACCCAAGTTAAAACCATGACATGCCTTTCAAAATGCACTATGTGATCCAAGGGTGCCACTCACCTTTTTATGTTTTATTTGCGCGACGTTCCCTTCAAGACGCACTACGTGCTCCCAGGGTTCCACTCGCCTCTTGACTGAATTTTGTAGACGTCAAACCCGTAGAGTCAATACTCCGTCAGGTGACCTTGGGGGATACTAAGGGCCTCTAAGGAATAAGAACCCTTCCTTATTGCATGCCCCTTAGAATCATCGTCAGCAACTATCATAGTCTTCCCTCATGACATCGTGGATCTCTCAAACTAGGTAATTGTTAACCTACAGTTCGAGCCATGACGAGAGTGCTAGTAGGTTGTGGCAGGGATGCTACCACACCTCTCCCCTAATATATCTGGTTGTCATGCATGACCCCTTTACTTGTAATGTGAGTCTGGTTAGGAAGCTATTGTCAGCCTGCATCCATCAACAAAACATGTCAGCGATAACAATCAACATCATAATATCTAGTCATACGTCACATAGGTAAATCGAAACATTCAAACCGTAAAAGTTCACTCCCTGACTCGAGCCAGAGTCCAAGGATATTGATCGATTCCATCGACATCCTCAACGTCAGAGTCCTGCACACTCAGGAAACCAGTTAATAGCACCTATCGATATAAATATCATAAAATAATGTATCGTCAAATCCACAAAAATCATCATTCTCCATAATCGAAGCAGTCAATCATATAGTGAACTGGATCACTTTCACATAAGTGTCCACAAGAATAATTCACATTAGGTGCATGCAAGAGAGGGGTGTTACATACACCCCCTCTTTTTTTAAACTTCATTCGGAAGTTTCACAGTATACAAATGCAAAAATAAAGTATCTGACAATATCTAAATGTCTAGTTATCAACAAAGGGAAACTGATGACGCATATCATATGCATTCTCCCAGGTAGTTGAGTGTGGACTATAATTGTCCTACTAGACCTTGAAATTTTCGACAATTCGGTGTTGTAGTTTTGAATTGCAATAGTCCAGAAAGTGGATTGGTTCCGCCGTGAGCGCACCCTGCTCAACATCCACAATGAACTCATTCAGTCTCATGCGTAGGATCATTGAACTAAATTCACACATTGACACAAGATAAACATCTTGCAACACCTCAAGGATGAGGCACTACTAGCCATTAGGCCCTTCAAATTAGGGTCGATGCGATGCACATCAACAAACCCTTATGTTGGTCCTATGCTTCTTCCATCCCCTTTCGTATCGTTTGAAATTGTTCTTTCAATTCTTGGATCACTTTTGGTCCTACTAGGACCCCTTCCTTGAGTCTATCTCAACTCCAAGGCATCCGACACGGTCACCCATAAATAAAATTACATGGATCTATCTTAATGGCGCTTTGATAATTATTGATGTAAGACAATTGTACCAGTGGAAAAACTATTCCCAATCTTCTTTTTGGTTCAACACATGCATATGCAACACATCCTTCCAAGTTAGGTTCGTTCGTTCTGTCTACCCGTCTGAAACCGGGTGATACATGGTACTAAAGTTTAGTGGGGTTCCTAATACCTCTTGGACACTAGTCCAAAATTCATTGTACACTGATCCCTTATCATATATGATTCCTTTGGTGTGTCTGGAAGTCTCAAAATATTACTGATATAAACTCTAGCTATACCTAGTGCCTGATGCGTCGTATGCATAGGGACAAAAGGTGAACTCTTCGTCATAGTTTCAACTATCACGACAATCAGGTCGTGCCTCCTTTTCGTCAGTGGAAATTCAATTGTGAATTCCATCGAAATGGCCTCCCATGTTGATTCTGGAATGGCACGTGGTCGTAGCAATCCTGTTGGATGTCTATGTTCATCCTTCACCTGCCGACCTTCTAGACATCTCGCCATGCAGTTGACGATGTCTTCCTTTATCCCTTCCAGAAGAATAAGGGCTTAAGGTCAGTCCTCATCTTCATGTCTCTAGGATGATCCATGTACACTACTCTATGATCCTCGTTTAGGATCAAACTCCTCTTGTTGTTGGGCGGTACCCAAATTTGATTTTTAAATCTCCAAATTTTGGTACCAACATGACATCATTCCTGAAAAAATTCCTTACTCTTTTTATACCAGTCAACATCGTGCTGTAGTTAGAATATTTTCATGTAGTTTCATTTGAAGAGGTATCATTAAAAATAAGCATGGTCTCTGAATCAACGCGTTTTCCACTCTATTCACTGTTCCTTTTAAGTAGGAAATCTCAAAATTGTAATCGATAAGAAGTTCTCACCAACGTCGTTGCACGTGTTCAAGTCATTTTTCGTAAAAAGATGTTGTAAACCACAGTGGTCCATTTTAGTTCGAATTTCCATTAAATCAGGTAGTGTCTCTACACTCTCAGGGCATACACTATCACTAACAAATCCAAATCGTGCATCGCATAGTTATCCTCATGCCTTCTCAACTTTATCGAGATGTAAGCGATCACTTAACTGTGTTGCATCAAGACTCCTCCTAAGACTTCCTTGGATGTGTTAGTGTATACCAATAAGTTTGCGTCCATGTCAAGGACCTTTAGTATCGGTGTTGTCGATAAAAACTCCTTAAGCCTCTAAAATGCCTCCACACATTTCTCATTCCAAACAAACGTCTTGTCCTTCTTCTGCAATTTCGTGATGGGATTTCTATCTTCGGAAAACCCTCGATGAACCGTCGATAGTATCCTGCTAAACCCAGGAAGCTACTCACTTCTGGGACATTTGTCAGCGCAGGCCATTCCATAATAGCCTCGACCTTTTTTGGATCCACAATGATACCTTCGCTGTAGATGACATGCCCTAAGTAGTGAATCTTCGATTGATAAAATGAGAATTTCGATAGCTTACCAAACAATTTGTTCTCTCGAAGACACTGTAGTACCATGCGCAAGTGCTCATCATGATCCTCCATCGTCCGAGGGTAAATCAAAATATATTCAATGAATACTTGGACGAACTTGTCCAAGTATTCATGGAACAAACCATTCATTGAGCTCATAAATACCCCTGGGGCGTTCGTCAGTCAAAACAGTAAAATTTTAAACTCATAATGTCCAAACCTCGTCTTAAAGGTGGTCTTAGGGATGTCATCCTCATTGATCTGTAACTGGTGATACCCTGATCTCAAGTCGATCTTTGAAAACACCGTCACGCCTTTCATATGATCAAAAAGATCATCAATCCTTGGAAATGGATATTGATTCTTGATCGTTTCCTTGTTCAATTGATGGTAGTCAATGCAGAGTCTCCACTACCCATCCTTATTTCGTATGAAAATAATAGGTGCACCCCACGGTGACACGCTTGGACATATAAGTCCAAGGTCCAAAAAATCCTTCAGTTTCATTTTCAACTCTTGTAACTCAGGGGTCGACAATTAATAAGGAGTTCTCGCAATCGATTCAGTTCCTGGTTTTAGATCGATGGTAAATTCCAATTCCCTCTACGGCGACATCCTAGGTAACTCCTCTGGGAAGACGTACGTAAACTCTCGCACCATCGGAAGGTTTTCTAGACCTTCCTCCATGCCCTTCTCATTTAACGCAAGGATCGCATATAGCTTACATCCCTTGTGCATGATCTTCCATAGCTGCAAGGAAGAGATGAACCTTAGGGAAACTCCCTAGTTCTGACCTACAATCACGTGTTTCTATCCCTCATCATCGACCAAGCTCAATCGTTTCATATTACAGTTGAGTATCGCCTCATGCGATTCTAACTAGTCCATACCGATCATGACATCATAAGACCCTAAGATCATGATGTACAGGTTGGCCCTAGTGGAAAACTCTCCCAGGTTAAGTCTATAGCCTGTAACCTTCCCTCCAACCTTTTGTTCTGATCCCGAAGCCATTTCTACAAAGCTAAACTCATCCTGTTTGACTGCCTTTACCTTAATTATTTTTAGCGTTGCACCATAAATAAAACTCTTTGTAGCACCTGGATCTATCAAAATACTAAAAGTTCATTTGGGGATGGCACCTGATGCCTCGAGCATAGTGGACTGGTGCTTGGCCTGGTGGTTATTTACCTCGATCATGAATCCTATGGGATTTTCCCATCTCCTCCATGGTAGTGTGTCCTATTGACTCGATCGCTCTGGGCCTTTCAACTGGACAGTAGCACTGGTAATGTGTCTCTCCACATTTCCAACATCCGGTCTCCGACCTAGTACTCTGGGTCCCTAAACTAGTATTTGTTGGTTTGCCAACCAATAACCATGTTATGTTTCGTTGAATAGGACCAACTGCTACTGTTGAAGTGGTGGTCCCCTATAGTGGGGTTCTCTACTGAGGAACACTTCATGGTGGTGTCGTGAACAAGGGTTCCATAGATGTATCTTGATACCAAGATGTCTTGTCTAGCCGACGTCTGATGTTGATGCGCACGAGATGTTGTCAGTTTAGATGGTCTTGTAGGAGTCCTGCCCGGACTCCTGTGGTCAAATATTCCTTATCTAAGAGGCCTACTGGACTATATCGTGAAATGTTTGAGGCTTTAGATCCTCACCTTCACATGAAAGCTAGAGTTAAGGACGATCACAAACTTGCTAATCCCCAACTTCTTTGTGTTCAGATGCGAGGCATACCGAAGTAGCTCCAAATTTGGTCTCATAATATGGCACCATATGACCACCCTGTCATCAGGCATTGAACTCATCGAGCTGGTGCTCAATGAATTCCTCTAACAATCACTTTTCTCGAAATCATTCCTAGAACTGTTCCCCTAACACGGCTTTGACGGACATGTTTAGCTAGGTAGGAGAGTCTTCCTCCATAGAAGAGCACTCCCCTTTTGTTGAAGACCGCCTATGTAGACCTTTGTGTTGGAGGTCGTAACCTCTAAGCGCGACACACCATGCTTGTTCTCCATCCATGCATCGATGACTAAGCCATTTATGGCACTCGTGAACACAAGAACCTAATATTCTAGAGTTCCTCGCGACTGCTAGCAACACTGACTGGGGCGTGTTGTGGACCCTCAGGGGTACATGCACCATGGCCTTATCTCAGTACAAATGGTTTTTCCAGACCTCTGTCAAACCATGGAGGCCCCTTGTCAGACCCAATGCCTCCCACATGACAATCCACTCATGCTCAAGGCTTGTCCTTTCCTTAGGGGTTGGACCCCTTTGGCGTGGGTGCTACTGGAGGCTTCACGCCTCCCCACCTGGCACCATGTCACGAATCTATGACATCCTCTAATCGTGAGTAACTCATGGATATGTTAAAGTTTTAATTAGCGCTAAGTGATTAATTTAAGTGTATAATTCAGTGGAAGGTGTGGCTATCCACAGTCGCAGAGTTGAACCCGCTCTGATACCATATGTAATGGTCCCACCGTTACGACAACTAAAATGATGTACAAAATGTATTTTTTTTTCTTTTCCGAAAAGAAACATCGCAATTAAAATCTACAACAATGACACCACGTACGAACATTAATGAAACATTTTAAGCCATTAACAATCAATCACATCGCAACCAACATATCTATAATTTAGTGACGACATTTAAACAACCATCATCATTTAATCAAGCACAAGGGTCATCACCAATATTATATCCCTGCATCACAACTATTTCATGACGCACAAGGGTTCTAACTAAACACAACCATCAAACATCACAATAAATCCAAGGCATAGCCACAATGTCAGACATATCTTCATAGCGCAAGATTCCAATCACAAAAATGAAATCCTCCAACATAATAAATTTCAATGAGTGCTAGAAGACTAACATCAAAACCATTGTTTATTTCAAAATCTGTTTTCACAAGAATTCTAAGCACTCCATCAAAAACACATCATTCTAAGGTCACAAGTAAAAACACCTGTATCATTCATTAATCATTAATTAATCATTTCACTAGGTTAAAAAAATAATTACAACCGATCCACTATCACATTAATCTTGCGCACTTTAAACAACTTCAATTTTAGTTCGGGGCACAAGATCAATATCTGCCATAAATCTAGGAGCAAGGAAACACCCATTCTCACTACATGGCACAAGTACTCCAAAGTTTAGTTCAATCCGCAAGGATAATCAAGATGTAAAAGAGACTATAACTAATCCATCATATATTAACAATTTAAGGGCGCTCAAAAGTTTATCATATATTTATAGCATACTAGTCTTTCAATTTAATTCCACCATAGTCAAACAACCTCCAACAAAAGCTACCAATTACAATAGCTAACAGTTACTGCTGATTCAACTACAGTCACATGCAAAGTGTCCTCTCTCAATGTGATATGAAGCAGCATAAAGGTTGGTTAACTACAAAAGTCTCTGGTTTTTACTTCAAAGGTAAAACTTGAATTATGTGTCTTCCAAAATACTGAAAACATAAAAAAAGAAAGGGTTTCTAAAGGAGCTTCCTATAATAATAGATTCCTTGCAAGAATAAAATCAATCGGGGTCTTTGGTTTTGGTCTAGAAGGAAGATTAGATGAGACAAGGAAAAGATCCATATTTAGCTAGTTTAAAGCAGAAATCATTCCGCTATTCGAATTTCTCTAGAGGCAACGTACTATCTGAGAACCTGGCCAGATCGACAAAAAATCAATGGAAGGTTTCAGTAAGCCGAGAGAAATATCTTTGTTCTAGGAAACATTGTTGTGTTGTTTATGGTGTACATCTAAACACATAAGCAATCTATTAGTTTTACCAATTTATCCCTTTTTTTTTATCGTTACAAACATAATGTCGAACCTACACAAGCGGTGAAAGAGATGTAAGGATAAATAGTGAGGGGCATGCTTTTGCAGAAATACAACAATACATATTGTTCTCATTATGATTGTGGATATGAAATGAAGAGAAATTGGAGCGCCAAACCATTTTCCTAGGATAATCGAATGTTTAAGTGAGTTTCCAGATGAAGCACACGCCCACTAGTTTTGGTGTCGTTCAGAACATAACGACGATGAACAATATTAAGATTCTGGATCCACATAACCTGCAGATTATTAGTCTCTAGTCTTCCCTTTCATACCGAATTAGATAAAAAAAAAATTCCTTTTTTTGTCAAGTGTGTTTGAGGTTCAATTTAAAGTATTAAAATTCACCAATGCAGGCTGCACGGAACAAATTCGAAGTTGTTGCAAGCAGGGACAACATAAATATACACAATAAGAATTCTATAGTAGGTTGAACTAGTCTTAAAAATAATACCGCCATTGATTAACCTAAGCATATAATCAAGACATAAGTGACAAAGAAATGCTAACATTGTGTTTGTAACTAATTGCAAGTATCATCTCAACAAGTGACAAGGCAATGAGGTCGAAATAATGTAGTTGGGCATAAAAAATTATAATCCAATCACAATTGGTTGACAATCCTACTACATATCACATTAATTCAAATCACACATTTAAATACATGTTCATAATACCTTAATATTCCATTACACACATTTTTTTAAAAACAAAAGAAAATAAATATAATTAAGGAAAAAAATAAAATATTATGAAAATTAACTCAGTGTAAAACCAAGGACATCATTAGTCATAGATATCTCTATACGTAATTTCATACAAAAATAAACCAATCTATTGTGAACATGTTAAACCTAAATGAGACTACTTTTATAGATCATCACCAACATCGATATGTATTTATATAAAAACAACAACACGCAAAAAGGAAAAATAGTAAGTTGTATAGTAAGTTGGGTGCAATCTCACGACATACACTACCAATAAAATCGGGATTTAACTCCAGGAGAGAGATTTGAGTTTGGGCACAGGTCTCACACCATACAGAGAGAATAAACTCAGGAGTATACGTCAGGGAAGAGATATGAGGTAATTCACAAGGGCAACCAAGATGCGCGCAGAGGCAGTGGTCAACAAAAACACAGAGATCAAGCAATTTCTTAAGCAATGGCCAAACATTATAGAAATTCAGAGGTGTCATTCACCTGCTGGGTGAATTACAGGTGGAGTGAAGGTAGAAATAAAAAAGCAGAGAGGCGTTCAAATATAACAAGGGTTGCGCAAGGTTCTTGGCTCATTTTAATCTGAGGGTGAATCGAATAAAATTTAAAAGAAAACGCATGCCTTCACCCAATCTTCTGGCAGAGTAAAAAATAACAAATAACTCAGGGAAGCACACCTTTTCTTTGGAAGGTTCAATGAGAAAAGAAACAAAACATTGAGACCAATAAACTGGAAATAAGCAAACGAAACGAGCAAAATGCATCTAATTGTAACTAGATATTGAGCAGAAACAAGAAGGCACAGAACATAAAATAACTTTTGCAAGCTGAGAAAACAAGAGGTAACCATTCAATCACATAGAGGAAGCATGGTGCAATCGTAGAGAAGGGAAAATGAAACCTTTAAATTAACTGACTTCTTCATTAACATATCAACAACTAATGCACCCAATCTAACATCAGTAAACCATTACAAATTTATCGATGCATAAATTCTCATATTTTAAACTAATTTCAATGCAAATCTAACATGCGTACCATAACCGAAGGTGCATAATCCGATGTGGTTGTCCCTCACTTGCACTCCATCCCACTTCTTCTTTCTAACTACTGATACCTCACCGGTACCTCCCAACCAACGCTAGGGGTACTCTTCTTCCCCCTAAGCCCCTCGAGCTGCAAAGGGACCATGCACACAATACCAGAGAATGCTACCTTCCCAGCTCGTCTCGTAAGGTTGAGCTACCACTCGTAACCAAGCTGGGTATCCCAACTCCCACAAGAGAAAATTCAGTCAATATGAAATTCCGGCAGCGTAGCCTTACGCAAACCATACGTGACCCATACTCCTCCTCCGCCATCATTTTTATAGTGTTTTCAAGTGATTAGTTTCCCAAACCCTCATTATATTCTTTTTTCAATTATTTAATTAGGAAAAACCTCTCCCGTACACATGTCGTCCGATCCCCTAGTTGCACTAGAAAATCAATTTAGTAATAAATTAATTTGGCTATTTCCCTCACCCACCTAAAATCATTCCTAAAAATGCTCCTCGGTGTCCCATTATTCACTTACAATTCTTAAATGACTTAATCCTTACTTAAATCGTAGTTGAGTTCATAAATAGAAAGTTTCAAAGGCTAGATTCCTTATTAAGTTAGACATTCCCCTTTTTCTTTAAGTTTCCCCCTTTTTAACAAAGTTCATAATTAGAAAGTTTAGACAAACAAGAATTTACCCCCTTTTAATATTTAAACCTTCATTAAAATTTTTACTTTAATTAATAAAGCTTGAATTTTCTTTACCCCCTGCTCCTATATGACTAATTAGTTTTTTTTTTGTTCATAGGTTCTACTTAGACCTAGGTTTTAAATTCACTAGGCTTGGTGACAGTTCTTAAGGGAAAATTTGTTATTAAACTTTACTCATCACATCATTCATTTTAAAGTCGACTAGGTCCTAAGGAGGCATACTTTTCTATGTGCTAGGTTTATTAACTTACCCGAGTTAAAACCACGACATTCTCTTTAAGATGCACTACATTCTCCAAGGGTGTCAGTCACCTCTTTCTGTTTTATTTGTGCGACATGCCCTTCAAGACGCACTACGTGCTCCAAGGGAACGACTCGCCTCTTGACTGAATTTGGTAGACGCCAAAACCCTGGAGTCAATACTCCATTAGATGACCTTGGGGGAGACTAAGGGCCTCTAAGGAACAAGCAATCTGTCTTATTGTGCGCCCGTTAGAATCATCGTGAGTGACTTTCACAGTCTTCCCTCACGACATTTTGGATCTCTCAAAATAGGTTATCGTTAACCTACAGTTTGAGCCACGACAAGAGTGCTAGTAGGTTGTGGCAGGCATGCTACCACACGTCTCTCTCAATATATCTGGTTGTGATGCATGACCCCTTTACTCCTAATGTGAGTCTAGTTAGCAAGCTATCAACATCTTGCATCCATCAATGGAATTTTTAGTGATAACAATCAATATCATAATATCTATTCATATGTCACATAGGTAAATTGAAGCATTCAAACCATAAACGTTTTCTCCCTGACTCGATCCGGAGTCCAAGGAGATCCATCGATGCCATCAACATCCTCAACGTCAGAGTCCTGCACACTCAAAAAACCAATCAATATCACCTTTCGAGATAAACATAATAAAACAACGTATCATCAAATACACAAACATCATCATGCTCCATAATCTAATCAGTCAATCATATAGTGAACCAGATCACTTGCACACAAGTGTCCATAAGAATATGTCACATCGGGTGCACGCAAGAGAGAGATGTTACATATATAAAGGTAAGATTCCATTGATTTGTTTTAATTGTGATGGTATTGGTCATTTTGATAATAAATGTCCTCATAAAAAAATAAGGGAAATGATGAAGATTTCTCAAATAGCAAACAAACATATAAAGGCAAAGGAACCACAAAGAAAGTTTTCAAGAAAAGCTTATGCACCAAAGAATACATATCCTCATTAGATGAAGATGAAGTCAGTGACATTGATACAAAAAGAGTTTTATTCTTGGAAGTAGAAGAATCTGATAAAGAAGACACCGAAGAAGAATGTGAAGAGGCAGAAGTTGACTACCGAGAAGAATTGTTGACTTCCATAGAAGTTATAAGAAGAGAAAAGAGGAAAAACAAGAAGCTACAAGAAGAAATAGACAAGAAGGAAGACACTCAAGAACTAGAGCAGACCATCATGGAATTGAAGGCTCAAATAGAATAATATAAAATAATTGAAGAAGCACTCAAACAAAATTTATAAGAAAGAAACAAGATCATTGGAAATTTGGAAGCAGATATTGTCACATTGAGAAAAGATCTTCAAAAGAAAAATATGGAGAACAACTCAAAAGTTTTGGATGAAATTATCAAC
>JASDQU010197673.1:0-16373 GCA_032191745.1 Picea mariana | reverse complement strand
CATTATTCCTATGTGTTTGAGTGTATTTCATTTCCTTTGTAACTTTGTGATGATTTGTTGAGTTTATAATCGATAAAAGGGTTTGATAAGTTCCACCAGTCGAAGAGGGTCTCTGTAAATCGTTTGTGTAGGTTCCAAGGCTTATCTGCGTTAAGAATCTCGAGTTGAATTGATGGTTTTAAGTTTGTTCAAAATCACGGGTGGACATAGCTTGAATTCCACTTTATGTTTAGGGTGTGGAAGAAGTTCGAATATCAACAGAGTTCTAGTTGGTTTCATAAGTTATTATGAAATGCAAGTTTAGTGTGTAGCAAAAGCGTGAGGAAGTGTAGGTCTTAGCAAGGGAGAATATCAACCATTGATCATAGATTGGATCAATGGTGATACATCAAATAATGGTATCATGAACCATTAGATCATTCCATTGATGAATAGAAGTCATTAGATCGATGTTAGAGGGAGATTCTCACTTCATGTGATGAAATGATTGTGATCATTGTATCACATCTCAATTAAGTCATGACCATCCATTTTGTATCCAAATCGACGGATGAGATGGATCGTTAAAAAATATCAATGACATAGAAACCCAGTTCAAGGGATCAACGACTGACAATGATCTTTAGAAAAGGAAAGGTGTGGTAAAATATCTATCATTGATCACTGAAATGATCAACGATGATAGTGCATTGGAATAAGGGTCGATCGAAACATTCGTTCACAAAGGAGATCAATGCTCCACAAAAATTGTGGGCTCTTAACTAGCACACGGGTTAATATAGAGCCACTCCCCGCAATTTCGACATGCAATTGAATGGAAAGATATGTGTCATAGTGTGCCTTATTGTGGCACCCAATACCTTGGGATATGAGTCGAGGACTCACCTCGCCGCAACATATTCCTCGATCATATCCCTCAATCATGTGACGAGTTAAAAGAGGGGTGCCAATGTTTGAAGGAGCTAACAAATGGGAGTTAGAAAAATGTTATAGTATTTGGTCACATGAAAGGAAAGGGTGTAATGCCTAGAAAAAAGGAAAGGAACGAGGATAATGCAAGGAGCTAGTGCCACACACAAAGGAACTTGAGGGGAAAACAAAAATATCAAAGCTATGTTAACACAAAGGAGGATTTGGGACGAAATATAGTTCAGAATGCTCATTACAGGGCGCAACATGTGGGACAAATACCTGGTGGGTCATCATTTTTGGTATCAGAGCACAATTGTGCTATTTGGGAAAAGAGATCGAATGAGGAAAATTATTGCATGTACAATGAAGGTACATATTGAGAGAAGATGATAAAAAAGATTGGTTTTATTGTTGATGTTTATGCAGGTATATTCTTTGGAAAGGAATTCAAGGAAAGTGTTCTCTTGAGAAGAGAGAGAATCAGAGGTGGTTCATTGCCACTTGTTCAAGTAGTAGCATAAGACAAATTCCAAGAAAATTATAAATGCAGGTTGAAGACAGAGTGATTAAGTCACAAAGATAAGGGAATTTGTAATAGGAATTTTTCCTTTGGAGAGTAGAAGCATGTTCTTTAGGAATTGAAGAACATTCAAAATTCTACAACAGGAGCAATTGCAGATAGGGAACATCGCCATAGTGAAGGTGGTAGGACTGAGAGGTAATATTTTTTTATGTTTTAACTCTGGTTAGGAAGCATGGCAATGTTTACAAGTAGCATCAGGATAAGATATAAGGAAAGTGCTAGCAGCCATTACAACAAGAGAAATTGTAACAGAGGATGAAGAGCAGATAAGGCTCTTGAAGAGAAAGAGCTTGTGGCAGAACCTTGTAGAAAAGGATGTTGTAAATACTTCTAGCAGACAATTGGAAGTGAGGAGAACAATAAGAGTTCTCAGATAAAGGTGAGTGGATGCAGAATCCAAAGAAGGAAAGGATTTCTTTGAAGTTTCTATGAGACATAAACAAAAGAATACCAGTAGGTCAAGATAATGAGGGAAGCTTGATGAGGTTTTGAGTGGAAAGATGCAGAGACTTGCTACATAGGAGTCTTGATGACACTCACATTTGAGCATGAAGAAGCTCATAAAATCAGAGATGAAGATGACCACAGATAGTCATGACAGGGGTTCATAAAAAATCCACAACCAGAGGAAAGCAAATTTCATACCAGTTGGAATAAAGAGGATGAGTGATGAAGAATTTGTCAAGAAAATGTTTTAGTTAAAGGCACAACTCAATTATGTGGAACATTTTCTACATAAAATTGAGGAAGACTATATATATGGCTAGAAACTAAGGAATAAGAGGGTGAAATGGCATACATTGCAAGTGAATATGAAGGACAAGTTGCGTGATTGGTTGAGGAAAGAACTTAGAGCAGCTGAGTATGAAGAGGAAGTTCACTATTATGAACCAGAGCAGGGTTTATTCCTTTGAAAAGATGTTGTTGAAGATGATAATGAGAGGCCTATTGAAAGTATCATGGATGATTTAGAGAATAAATATCAACATTCAAATTTGATGACACAGACATCAAGTGAGACTAGAAAGCCTTATCTTTTTGAAATAGATATTTTGTGTATGATTGCAGGTTGTGCAAGAAAATAAGATGAAAAGTCAGTTGAGACTATCATAAAGATTAATGAAGGTGGAGGTATGCTTCCTAAAAGCATAGTAAAAGTAGAACAAAATAATAATTATGTTATCAATGAAAAGTTATCTCATAAAGGTACTCATGATGAAGAATACACACAAAATGTATGTCAAATTATTGACGAATTAGATGTTGATGAGGAAGGTCTTATGAGGTGATCAGATCAATAGAAGAACACAATGCCAAAAGAACTAGATAAGAGACCTGGTGAGTGTCTCATGAAGTACTTAAGGGATTCTTCATTGGAGAAAAGCAATATGATGTTAGAAGCATTAGTAAAGACTCCATAGTCTAATGGTTTTAAAACTGAATATTGGTGTGTGTTTACAGGTGTTGAAGAAATTGAAGGCAAACATAATCAAATATTTTTCATAAAGAAGAGAGAGGAAACATTGTCTCATGAAAATGATCAGGATAATTTTCATTCAAGTTGTTCAACCATGGAAGAACAATTGCAAGAACCTGTTGTTGCAGAGAATAGGGAAAAGTCATATCATAAATACAACCTTGAAGATAAGGAGATTGAAGGTCAACATTAAAATATAATTCTTAAAAATTATGATGAAGATATAAAGTTATTGGAAGAATGGCTAGAGAAACCTAAAGAAGAAGAAGACTTCATAAAAATTGTAGACACAAAACACTCAAGGATATTTAGTTGGAGCATGATGAAGGAAGAAATTTAAATACAAGACATAGAGTTTTCTTGTGGAGATGGGATTTTTCTACATACACATCAGGATTATGCAGACCAAAGTATTGTCTTGAAAGACAATGAGGATATTGAAGGTAACCAGGAGACTTCCAAGGAGCGCTCATAAGTTCAAGGGAGAACACATATGCGAACGGAAGAAGAAAACTACCTAAACAATGAAGATAGACATGAAATATCAATAGTCATTCTCTTGATTGGTGATGAAGAATTCGACAAGCAAGTTGTTTGCTATAAAGTGTTTATTTTTTTTGCAGGTGCAGACAAGGATAAGAGCTCTAAAATTAGTCGGTCTTCCATGAAGAAGAAAGGATATTGGAGGATACTACTGAGTGTCTCAAACAATGATGAAGAACTGCAAGATGGAAGACATATCCTGGGAGAAGTTATAGGATTTGAATAATTTTTCCCATGGACCTAAGGAAATTAAGGGAAAAAAAGAGAATGTTGTAACAACAAGCTAGATAAAACAGATGATAGAAAGAACCATACACATTATGATTATAGAGGTACAACAAAAATTTGGAATAAGTACATGTACTAGGAGAGAATAGAGTTGGACATTGAAGTAGATGGTTTGAGGAAGTTGATTATGAATAAGTCTATATGGGGATACCATGAACTGAGAAGTGCAGTCAACCACAAACTGCATTTGGATGAGAAAGATTATGTCAGCAAGGTAATTGGTAAAAAATAAAAAAAAATGTGGGATCCTAGAAAATCTCAACCAAATATGAGGTAGCAGGGAAGTCGATAGTGTGAGAAACAACAGAACAAAACTTGGGATCTTGGAAAATTGAGGACAACAAAGAAGGACACATGTAGCAGAGCATGTGACAATATCAACAAAAATTCGAGGAGTGAAACAGTTGAAGATACATGATTATGAGATCAATCAAACTTTCAACCTTGGGAGCCTGGTGCAGGAGAATTTTCCCTCCATAGGTCAACCTTGTTGTTGGAATACTGAGAGGGGGGGTGAATCAGTA
Source organism: Picea mariana (assembly GCA_032191745.1). Taxonomy (NCBI): domain Eukaryota; kingdom Viridiplantae; phylum Streptophyta; class Pinopsida; order Pinales; family Pinaceae; genus Picea; species Picea mariana. The sequence goes on along the minus strand of JASDQU010197673.1, from coordinate 12,046 downwards.
TGAGCACTTTATACCACTTTTAACCACAATATATATTCTTTCACTTTATCAACAATGTTCAACAATTTATCATCAATGTATCATCTATGATTGCATTCAATATATCATCAACATATAATCATAAGTAGCATCACATCAACAATATCACATCAAATACACAATACACCAATATTTACGTGGAAACCCAAATGGGAGAAAACCATGGAATGATTTCTTATATGTGTCAAGAATTCATTCATAGGAAGCAACAACTTCCCAATTCTCCAGCTGCAATTGGAAGGAGGATACAACCCTCTATTTACATGCTCCAACCAGAAGGAATATACAACTCCTTGAATTCTATGGATCCAACCATGAGGAAGATACAACCCCCTGGGTTCTCCAACTCCAACTGTAAGATGGATACAACCACCTAGCTCTCAGGCTCCAACCTAAAGGAAGCTCCAATCCCTAATTCTTCGGATCCAACTGGAAGGAGGCTACAACCCCCTTTCCTTGCCCCATCCAACCACCTTGTAATATAATGTATACCAATTTTCACTACCACTATCACTATCACTGCCACTATCACTATCACTTCCTTTGTCACATCAACGTGTAACTAGTCACTCTATCCAATCTGTCACTGTATCAACATGTAACCTTTCAACTTTTCACTGTATCCAAAATGTTACATCAAAATGTCATTGATCAACCTATCCAAATTGTCACTGATCAACATCTCCAACCTATCATTGTCATCGATACTCAACCAAATCCTCTCACATGGATCATATACCAAGGACTCCTCTCAACTAGATGTCCAACATCACCAACGCATGCCTCTACCAAGCATGTACCAAGATAGAAAACATACCATCACAGGGTATGTTTCTCAACCATGTACCAAACCTTTAACATGTACCATAAAAATCATCAACCGTGCAAGACAACCTGTACCACAACAAGTGTATCAACCATGCACCAAAACCTGCACCAAATTATGCATCAACCATGCACCTCAACCTATACCAAACTATGCATCAACCATGTACCTCAACCTATACCAAACCATGCATCAACCATGTACCTCAACCTATACCAAACCATGCATCAACCATTGATCCAAGTGGATATCGGTGGCCACCCACCTATTCCACTGGCTTGAAAAACAATTTTCCACCTTGGCAGTTTTTCGGGTTCCAAACTTTCAGGGCTATTTTGATTCCCTAAATGACACTTTTTGGGGATTTGGGGCCCAAACAATTATCAAAGGAACTATCCTAGGCCAGTTGGAAGTCATTATTCTCGATTATACCTTTCCAACTACGTATCAAGTGCCCCAAACGGAGATCGTATGCAAAGTTACACCCTCGGGAAGTTGACGTATCAACTACCCCCATCAGAGCTCGTAAACCTTTTGGATTTTCATATTTTGGGGTTATGGTTTTGGATTTTACTTATGTTAAAAATGCCTTTGTAGCCTCATTGTAACATTAATCTTCTTGCAAATGCGAGTATCCATCACATCTCTTCCCAGAGATAAGATGTCACCATTCTAGCGAGTCTTTCACTTTGTATTTCTATAGTTTTGTACATTTTGCTCATTAATAGAAATTGTGTATTATTGTATCTCTTTGTTTATTGCAACATTTATGTGTATCTTGCGATATCTCTGTATATTTCATCTTCCTTCATTTCATTCTAAAAAACCATCTGGATCAACCATGCACCTCAACCTATACCAAACAGTGCATGAACCATGTATACAAACCATGTACATGCACATCAACACTATAACATGTACCATACCATGTGCCAACCATGCACATAAACCATGTACATCAACACATGTTCCATACCATTTACCATATACCATATACCATGTAATGTATCTCAACCATATACCATACCATATACCATATCATATACCAAATACCATAAGATATCATCAATGAAATGAGTCAACCACATGCCAAGAATATGTGTCAAATGTGTACCAATCATGYATATAGATCACCAACAAGTGCCTCATACATATACCAAAATGTATTTCAAACAATGTGCCCAATATCCAATATTCTCCTCAAATCATGTTCCTCAACAATATACCATATCACTCATGATAGGTCTCAATCATGCCATACACCATAACACCTTCAAAATGTAACCCTCAAAACATAAATATAAACATACCTGTAACTCTGTAGCAGACCTAGTGTATGTGATCACAAACCTGCAAACCTTCCTAAACTTTAGCAACAAGAGAATAGCATCTTCATCAAACTTTACCTTAGTCTCATGGGACTAGTTTTTGGATTATTCACAAACCCTAACTTTCAACAAGCATAACTCTGTAAATGTAATGAAAATAGGTCTGAAAATTGTACAAAATATTCTTAAATATCTTCTCTGCACTTCCTCTAGGTTTCACTTCTTGGAACCTCCCAGAAAAAGAGTTATAGTAAAAATGGCAAACCTTGTTGAATTCTGGTTTATTCTAGAGAGTGAATTGTAGAGCATGCCACGTGCAAAAAAATTGATATATGGATCTAAAAATTTTACACCACATACTATGGCCTATAATATATCCAATTCATTTTTTCTCACTGAATTTGGATATTCTATGAATAATTTATTACCATTTTACCCAAAACACTTGTTTGAGACTAGTTTCAAGACTAGCCAAAAACCCTATCTTCCATAGAGTGTATCTCCCCAACTACAACAAACCAGAAGATGAAATTTATACCATTGGTACCTTGATATGTCATCGCAATACACTCCAGGTTTATGTATTTGAATCATTCTAAAAAAAAAATTATAGCGAAAATGGTAAGATGACCTGTAAATAACATACCTTATAACACATCCTCATAAGACTTCATCCTCCCTTGGAATTTTGGCCTTCTTTACTTCCTCTTGCCTCTAAAAAATTCCTTATATATTCTTGTTTACCTCAGATAAGAATCACTTGATCACTTATTTAGGTATTAAATGAACTTGTTTGTATAAATCATGTTCTTATGAGAGACTTCTTGAGGTGTATTTATATGTTTCCTTAACTTTAGGGCTTCTTGAACTTTCTTGTTACAACCAATTTACCTTTTCATTCAAGACTTGTAACCAACTGGGGGCTTCTTGACTATTCTTCATGGCTTCCAACTTCACAAATCCATATATCCCTAATTGTGAGGAACCACATGGTGTTTCACATATCACCGGAAATGGAACGACGAGTACTATACATATATGATAGTCTTATCTACAATTACAGTGTCTTTCATGTCCATATTCCTTAATCAACTTTGGGTCCCATAACCACACCTCATGGGCTACATGTAGACTACATCAAATGTACCCAACTAACTCACCATCAATATCGATCATACAAGTTCCAATCAATTTTCCAACATCTCTAGACCTCTCCAAGGGTTTACATCAATCTGTAAGGGTTGAAATCAATCTCCAAGATCACTCTCCARGGGTTGACATCMATGACAARAAAATGTCCAAACCAACTTTCCAACACTTGTTGCTTAGGCCTAGGTGGTCTTTGAGTTTTACTAAAGGAGTTGGTTCCTTAATTTAAAGTATTGTGAAATTCCTATGTTTTCTTTTTTGATTCTATAAGACATGTATAGGATTGGGTTGAGAGTGATTAATTGTAATAAAATATTTTTTATTAAGTTGATTTTGAGAGTTTTAAAGATCTAGAGAGATATTAGGAATGAGATGTAGAATCTCTAGAGGATTTTGTGGATCTAGGAGATCATAGGGATTAGCTAGTTGAGGAAATTATGTATTTGAACCAATTCTAGTTTCAGAGCCCTTTAATTCTAAATATGTATGCCTGAGGCATTTGAGAATGGGGATAAGAATAGGAAATTGGGAAGACATAGGTGTGTGTGCAGAAGAGGCCAATTGTGGACAAAAGGGAAAATAGAGGCCAATGAAAGGTTTAACCAGGCCCAGAAGGAAGAAAGCATTATGTAATTCTATGTACAGTAAATGAACTAATAGAGATAATGAGTTTGTTAGTGTTCCCGTGTGTTTGAGTGGATTTTATGTCCTGTGTAACTTTGTGATGATTTGTTGAGTTTATAATCGATTATAGGGTTGGATAAGTTCCACCATTCCAAGAGGTTCTCTGTAAATTGTTTATGTAGGTTTGAGGGATTATCTGCGTTAAGAATATCAACTTTGAGTAGAGAGAATCATTAAATCAAATTCCAAAAATAGATCAAACTGAATTGATGGTTTTAAGTTTGTATAGAATCGCGGGTGGACAAAGCTCAAATTCCACTTTATGTGTAGGGTGTGGAAGAAGTTCAAATATCAACAGAATTCTAGTTGGTTTCAAAAGTTATTTTGAAATTCAGGTTTAATGTTCAGCAAAATCATGAGGAAGTGTGTGTCTTAGCGAGGGAGAATATCAACCATTGATCATAGATTAGATCAACGGTGATAGATATAATAATGGTATCATGAACCCTTGGATCATTCCATTGATGAATAGAAGTCATTAGATCAAATTCAGAGAGATATTCTCAATGTATGTTACCAGAATATTGTGATTGTTGGATCACATCTCAATTAAGTCGTGACCATCCATTTCATATCCATATCGACAGACGAGATGGATTGTTAAAAAAGATCAACGACGTAGAAACCCAGCTCGAGGGATCAACGACTGACAATGATCTTTAGAAAAGGAAAGGTGTGGTAAAATATCCATCGTTGATCGTTGAAAGGATCAACGGTGTTTGTGCATTGGAATAAGGATCGATCCAACCATCTCTTCACAAAGGAGATCAACGCTCCACAAAAACTGTGGGTGGGATAATACAGAGGCACTCTCCAAAATTTCAACATGTGATTGAATGGAAATATGTGTGTCGCAGTCTAGATTATTACAGCACCCCCTGCCTTGGGATCTGAGTCGAGGACTCATCCGCCCGCAATATATTCCTCGATCATATCCCTTGGTCTTGTGACGAGTTAAAAGAGGGGTAACAATGTTTGAAGGATATAATGACTGGGAGTTAGCAAAAGGTTATAGTATTCGGCCGTGTGAAAGGAAAGGGTATAACACCTATAAAAAAGGAAAGGCAAGAGGATAATACAAGGATCTAGTCACACGAACAAAGTCACTTGAGGGGAAAAAATAGATATCATATCTTTTGTAACATCCTGCTCTTACGTGCACCTGATGTGACTTATTCTTTGAGGACACTTGTGTGCAAGTGATCCAGTTGATTATATGATTCACTTATTCTCTTATGGATTTTGATGATGAGACTATGGATTATGATGTCATGTTATGTTATTATGTATAGGCAGGTGCTATTGACTAGTTTCTCTTGAGTGTGTAGGACTCTTAACATATTGAGGATGTCGATGGCATCAATGGACCTCCTTGGACTCCGGATCGAGTCAGGGAGTGGACTGTATATGGTTTGAGTATTTTTGTTAATGCATATGTGACATATGACCAGGTATATGATGATGTTGTTTATGGATCTTTGACATGTTTTGTTGATGGATGTAGGCTAACGATTGCTTGCTAATCAAACTCACATTTGGGGTAAAGGGGTCATGCACGACAACCAAAGATATTGAGGGGGGGGAGTGACAGCAGCCCTACCACAACCTACTAGCACTCCCACTGTGACTCGAACTGTAGATTAATGATTAACTAGTTTGAGAGATCCATGATGTTGTGAGGGAAGACTGAGACAGTCGCTCACAAATATTCTAAGGGGTGTGCAATAAGGAAATGTCCTTATTCCTTAGAGGCCCTTAGTCTCCCACAAGGTCACCTAAGGGAGTTTTGACTCCAAGGGTTAGACGTCTACCAAAATCAGTCAAAAGGCGAGTGGAACCCTTGGAGCACATAGTGCGTCTTGAAAGGCATGTCACATAATGAAACATGGATAAAGGTAAGTGGCACCCTTGGAGCATGTTGTGCGTCTTGAAGGGCACATCGCGATTTTTAACACTAGTGAGTCAATGAACCTGGGTGCCTAGAAAACAATATTTTATTTTGATGTGGTCAGCCATAAAATAATTGTTGTGTGAATAAATATTATTAATTATAAAATTCCCAAAAATTTCTAAGTCTAGTGAAATTAAATCCTAGGTCTAAATAGGGTATGAGGACTAAAAATTAATTAATCAATTAATAAAAGGGGGGAGGAAGAAAAATCAATTAATAATTTAAAGGGAAAATAAATTATCTAAGATTAATTGTTTTTCATGTGCAAAACTTGCTAAATAATCACTTAGACAAAAAGGGGAAATTAAATGAAAAAGAAATGTGGAAGATAGAAAGGAATCTAGACTAGAGAACTTTCCTAAATAAAACTCAACTAAACTTTAAGAAAGACGCCAGTCATTAAGGGAATGTAAGGGAATAAAGGGACATCGAGGAGCATTTTTAGGAACGCTTTTAGGTGGGTGAGGGAAATTGGAAATTTAAATTAATTAATTAAATGAAATTCTGGTGCAACTAAGGGATCGTGTGACAAGTGTACGGAGGAGGATTTTCCTAATTAATTTTTAATAAAAAGAATTTAATGTGTGTTTTGGAAACAAGTCACAAAGAAAACTCTATAAAAGAAATGACGGAGGAGGGGAGTGGATCACATCTGGTATGCATAAGGTTATGCTTCCAGAATTAACTTTTGACTGATTTTTCTTGTGGGAGTTGAGATACCCTACTTGAATAGAGAGTGGTAGCTCGACCTTGCGAGGCGAGCTGGGAGATAGATTTTTCTCTGGTTGTGTGCGTGGCCCCTTTGTGGTTCAGGGGTTCAAGGGGAAGAAGAGTACCCCTAGCATTGGTTGGGAGGTACTGGTGAGATCTCAGCGATTATCAAGCAGAAGTTGGATGGAGCGCAAGCATGGAAGAACATCTTTGGGATTCTTCGCCATCAATTACGGTATTTTAATTGAGTCTTGAATTTCTAAGATTTAATTTTTTCATGATAGATTTTAAAAAAATTATTGTTATTGTGTAGTAATATTTGACATTTCATATGGCGAGTTTTCCTTCCCTGGTTCCAATATATTCTAGAAGAAAATTTATGGGGTGGTTGTCCTTTAAATACCTCATAACATTGGTTGCCAATACTGTAGACATGTATCGATTCAAATTCATTAGCCGTTGTTGTGGTTGCATGTCCTAGTTTTAAAACTTCACCTTACCTTGCATATGATTGCGTTGAGGCCGTGAATTGGGTCGTGCTTGTTTTTCAAAATATTGTGCTTATTGTTTGGGCGTGGACAAATTGAAAAAAATCAGAAGAACCTTGCTTCCTTGTTGAAATTTAACTAGACTGTTCACAAACCAACTCTTCTTACTGCGTCACCGAATTTTTGTAAGGATGTTACCATGCCACACTCATGAATTGGAGGAAATTTGAGTAGGGTTGTTACCGCTGACTTGGGACGCATTTCAGTAATTTTTACGAAAAAAATCTACCAGGTCTTATCAAACTGTTCCCACTGTAGATTGCAATATTTTTTTCACCACGATTTTGGTTGGGCGTTCTGGAATTACCCTTGCGCGGAAACTCCATTAAACTGGATTCTGCGTGCACTGGAGCGATTCACTGTCAGTAAATTTTAAATTCTAGAATCCACCATGGTGGTAGACGCTTCCAGCTTATGGAAGATTGAACTTCTGGTAGGAGTATGATCATCCTAAAATCCCAAAACCAGGACCTCTGCCACAACTGTAGATAAGTTTAAGTTTTATTTTTATTTTCTATCTCGTTCCCTGGACTAACTGGTCCGCACAGGATTCGACTGGTGCCCTTCTTTGATAATTGTTATGGCCTCGGAAGAATCCAATTTTAGCTCACAGTCCCAGACACCGGTTCATTTGGATTTGGTGTGATGTATGGAGAGTATGCGAGAAGAGTCTTTTTGTCATGAATTAACTAAAGTAGATTCCTAGGTATTTATGTTGATCACTAATGGCTTAGAATTTAGATTCTCGCGCGATTGTATATTTAATGTTGATGAGTGATTGTTTTAGAAGTTAAAATTCTAGCGTGCATAGATATTTAATGATTGATGAATGATTGTTTTAGAATTTGATTTCTCGCGCCATGGATCAATTGTTGATGTAGACCTTAGACTTCATGCGCTTATGAATTTTTTCCATGTGTGATGGTTTTGAAATGGTTTATCTTGTGCGTACCTTGAAAATGATGTTGATTATTGTAAATTCGATGATTGATTTAATCGCGCGCCCGGAAGTTAAGTAGATATTGTTGCACCTTAAAAATAAAAATGAGTGGATTATTTTTTCCTTGGCTTATGTCGTTGTTTGATTGATTTAGTAATTGAGTTCTCATGCGCCATGGAATTTTATGTTGCATGTGTTGGTTTCTTGAATGTTATCGCACCTTGATGATCGATGATGACGTTGATTTAGCTTAGACGGCATGGAATTGATTGTGTGGGTGGGATGTAGACACCTCCTTGTTCCTCAGAACAATCACTGGCCCTGAGACCTTAAATGGTCAAAATCGATGAGAACCTGGGCTTGAGCATTGATTATGTGTCCTGGAGGTCCTAACCTTGCAGGGTAGGTTGGGCAGGTAGTCATCTTGTATTTATTGCTTGATTGAATGTTGTTGTAAATTGTTTCAAAAGATTATGATGTGCTAATCTTCTACGCTATTTATGTTTATGTGACGCTAACCTTCGTTGACACATGGATTGAGTTGATATTTACTTCAATAACGAGTAGCGGGTGATGGTGTTACCTTGTGTCATGAAGATGAGGACAGACCTTAAGCCCTTATTCTTCTAGAAGGGATAAAGGCGGACAACGTCAACTACGTGGCGCGATATCTAGAAGCTCGGTAGGTGAAGGCTGAACATAGACATTCGAAATGATTGATACAGCCACACGCTATTATGGAATTGAAATGGGAGGTCATTTCGATGGAATTCATTAGGGAAATTAACACTGACGGCAAGGAGGCATGACTCAAATTTTCGTTATAGTTGACACTCTGACGAAGAGTTCACATTTTGACCCTGTGTGTACGACGCATCAGGCGCTCGGTGTATCTAGAGTTTATATCAGTGAGATATTGAGACTGCCATACCTACCAAAGGATCATATTCGATTGAGGATCAGTATTTACAGGACGATTTTGGACTACTTTCCAAGAGGCCTTAGGAACCCCACTAAACTTTTGTACCGTGTATCACTCGGAGGCAGACATGCAGACATAACGAATGAACCAAACTTGGAAGGTTGTGTTGCGTATGCATGTGTTGGACCAAGAGAAATGTTGGGAATAGTTCTTTCCACTGGTAGATTTGGATTACAACAATAGCTATCAAAGCACCATTAAGATGGCACCATGTGAGTTTCTTTATGGGTGACCGTGTCAGACGCCTTTGAGTTGGGATCGAGATTCAACTCAAGGATGGGGTCCTGTTAGGACCAGAAGAGATCCAAGATTTGAAGGAACAAATACAAACGATATGAAAGGGGATGGAAGAAGCGCAAGATCGACAGAAGGGTTTGTCGATGCGCATCACGTCGACCATAATTATGAAGGGCCTAACGACTAGTCATGCCTCATTCTTTGAGGCGTTGCACAATTTTTATCTCACATCTGTGTGCAAATTTAGGTCAATGATCCTACACATGAGATTGACTAGAAGAGATCCAATATTTGAAGGAACAAATACAAACGATACAAAAGGGGATCGAAGAAGCGCAAGATCGACAAAAGGGTTTGTCGATGCGCATCGCATCGACCATAATTATGAAGGGCCTAATGACTAGTCGTGCCTCATTCTTTGAGGCGTTGCAAAATTTTTATCTCGCATCTATGTGTGAATTTCAGTCAATGATCCTACACATGAGATTGACTGATTTCTTAGCGGATGTTGGCCCTCGACCAAGTTTTGGGGAAACTCTGGTCAGTCTTGGCCCACTTTTGGACTTTGACACATTGGTCGAAGAAGGAGCGCCCAGACGGAGCTGAGATCGCGAATCTCACCTAATTTTTGGGCTATGTGGACCCAATAAGGGGTCCTCTAGGGTTTTGTAACGGGTTTTTGGGTTGTCGTCTCATGGGTTCTCCCCATGTTTAGGCCTTATTGTAAGGGTTTGTAAAGTATAAATAAAGGGGAATTTAGTGTAGAAAACAGATTGCAAGTAGTGCTTTTTGCAAAGGAATGTAAGTGGTCAACGCTTTGTGCTCGACTGTGATTTTGTAGAAGAGGCTAAGTGTTGTAATAAGAGATTGTGGCTTTGTGCATGTGACCTACTTTTGGGAATGAAAAATAAGGAGGATCTAGTGCTTAATGTGCAGATCTCTTGTCTTGTGTGAAGCTCGGCTTTGTGGCTTAGTGCACAGGAGTGTTTGAATGTAAGATATTATCAAATAATAAAGAGGTGAAGTGGTCTGTGGATGTAGCCCCACCCTGGGGTGAGCCACGTATATCTGGTGTCTCATGGTTTGTTTTATGCTATGTTACTTCTATTATGAACCTTCTTAGTTCTTTGATAATGATGTGTAATAGATATATCTTTTGATGTTTAAGTACTTTATTTAGGTTAAGGGTTAATGAATGTTAGATCTAGCTCGTGATGCTAAGTGTTAAGTGTTCAAGATATATAATAGGTTAAGGGTGAATGAATGTTAGATCTATCTCATGATGCTAAGTGTTAAGTGCTCAAGATATATAATCATTTGTTATTACTACGTCGATCTGTCTTTTATGTTATGCGGTGTTAATAGGGTTAATAAACTAATGCATGATAATTCCTAAGCGTTAATAGAATATTCTGTGAAGTGCTATTATCACAGATCTGTGTCCCAACCTAATTACAGACACCTATGTCATGTAACTCCCCCAGCTTCTACCTCGGGTGAGACTTGGACTGCTTCGCAGATGTTGCCGAAATGGCCGGTAGTCATGGTTTTTTTGGTGCATTGTTAAGCGTTGAACCCTGGGTCTGCTCGTGTGCCAACAAATTGTTCCGTTGCTGGGATTTGAAACTGTGATTGTTGGGAACTGAAGTAAAGAAAAAGAAAATCTATGTGCATAGATCTGTCGCTAAAGTGTGTAGTACTCTACTTGACTTGCTAAGCTTTGTGCCAAGAAAGTAAGATGATCTGAAGAAAATAGGTAATATACTACAAGAGGTAAGCTTTGTGCTTTGGTAAGAGAAAGATAACTTAAATTTTTTGTTTCGAGAGCATGGATTTAAGTATGTTTAATATATTTTGTCCTAGTCTGAAGGCTAGGGCACAGTTGAAAGAAAGAGTTGATTTGAGTAAATTTAATGGAAATGAAGGAAGATATGTTATTCCTATGCATAGAAAGAGTTTTTAGACTGATAAATGGATGCAAGAACCTAGAAATGTTTTTTGCAGACTACAGGTCCAACACTATAATCTTAGGGGAAATGCGCAGTACATAAATGATTGGGGAACATTTAAGAGAAAAAAAGAATTGACTTTGTGTTATAACTGCAGAAGATTGGGATATCTTGCTAAGGAATTCCCTGGGGTAGGCCCTATTTGTCTTTTTTGTAAGGTTGTTGGTCATGAGGTTTAGGATTGTCCAAGGATTATTGCTAAAGTTGAAGGGATGAACATAAGAAGAGAAAATTATGAAAAGAGTCAAGAGACCAAGGGTATGTTAGAAAGTCATAAAGAGAAAAGATCAGAGGAAGTTCAGACTTTGTTATTACAGTTGAAAGAAATAATGGATGTTCATAAAGATGTCAGTTTACCAAAAATCCTGAAAGAAAAACAGCGCATAAGTGAAAGAATAGAAGACTTCGACATATACTGTGTCTTGGATGAAGAAACGCAAGTGAATATTATGATAGAAGAAGCTTGGGAAATTTTGGGAAAGCCTACTATGGTACCTTATTTAGGATGGATAGGTTGTTGGTTGTGGAGCCTGATTATCTTCCTGATTCAGAGGTCCTTGCTTTCAGCCGTGTTTATACCCCATGAAGTATTTACACCCCAGAAGTATGTACACTCTTCCACACGGGGGAGTGCAGAGGGGG
>JASDQU010197672.1:1737-19474 GCA_032191745.1 Picea mariana | reverse complement strand
CTCACAATCGATGACTCTAAAACACCGTTACTTGTAAATGGTCATCGACTCCGTCTGTACCAGCGCCCTATTTCCAAAGAAGATTTTAAGGCCACATGTGTGGCAGACTCTCATTACCTCTTTTTAGAGGGGGCTCCTACCCCCCATTGCAATTAATTCTTTTTAAGTTAATTTCCTTAGTATTAGATTAGATTTCGTTTACTGATAATCCCTGTCAAGAAATACCATGTTACAATTTGATTTTTGCAGATTCTCGATCAAAGCAAAGGCCCACTAAGAAAGGACGATCCTACTTCAAAAAGAGGCAAGCTTTTCTATAGCTGAAACACCACCGTTCAACAATCTTTCACACCATTTTCCCCCATTGCTGTCAGCAACCTTTCACCATTTTCCCCCATCGCTATTCAACAACCTTTCACCATTTTCCCCCATCACTGTTCAGCAAACTTTCACCATTTCCCCCCATCATTCTTCAGCAACATTTCACCATTTTCCCCCATCGTTGTTCAACAACCTTTCACCATTTTTTACCCATTGTTGAAACACCACCGTTCAACAACTTTTCCCCCCCATTGCTGAAACACCATTGTCAGCAACTTTTCGCCTTCTCCCCATTGCCAAAACACTATAGTCCGGAAATTCTTCACAGTTTCCATTGACGAAACAACACCGTCTAGCAATTGTTTCGCCCTTTCTTTTCTGTTGCTGAAATACCAACTTTTCAACATTCTCTGCCAATAAGCTTTTGCGCTCTTATAATGCATTTTGTCCTTCCAGTCAAATCCTCGATACAATTCAATCTAACAAATCAAAAGTATCCACCACGGCCATTGCAGAACTATTATGCATAGGCATTATATTTTGTTTGAAGTACGAATCAAAAGGTAAAGGTGAGGTATGTAAATTTTATGTAAATACAATTAAGCTATAGTTAATGAGAAGATTCCAACTCATCATTACCACTCATGAAAAATCATTATGAGCCGCACTTAAAAGGGGGGGAGGAAATATCGAACTTTTATACCATCATTTCACACGTATCAACCACCGCCATTCCTATTTACCATCCTTTCGTGTGTTTCACCACCATTTGCATGCCTTCACTCGGAAAACTCACTCTGCATAGAAACTGTTACTCAAACTCTTTGACGATGTATTTTACTGAGCTGGTAGCAATGGGAGGCTCTGTTATATAGAATGAACCCGCCACGACAGCCCTGTTAGAACACTATCCAGTAGCCTATCAAATTTTTCTGTAGGCAGGGTGGCTCAGTTATTTTCAGAGACTCTAGTGGTATGATCAACAACAGGTTCTCCGATTTGCTCAAAATCTCCAGGAAGACCATTCCATTGTTCAAGGGGTCTGAATTTCAGTAACAGAAGAGGATATAGCACAGGTTTTGGGTCTCCCTACCAATGGCATTCGTATGTTCAGCCGCAAACATATCATTTTGAATGCCCAATAGGATTTCCTCTTGCCAGGAGAACAAATTGAACCTAAAGGTCGGGGCATCCGACTCAGCTCATTTCCGCCTCCATGGCTGGAAGTTGCAAAATTCATCAAACACTACCTCACCTACGAAGGCCGATACCAGGTAGTCTACCATCACGATTTTGTCTTGTTGTCTCATTTACGGCATAATAAACTGGTGAACATTCCTTATTATTTTCTCTGTTGTCTTAAAAATATGGCACACAACTGTAGAAAGGCTAAATATCCCACCCTGTCACTCACCCATCACCGTCTCGTTCAAATGCTTATCCAAAAGGGTTTTGCCCAAAAAAACCCTCCACTAAACAACCCACCCATAAATCCCCAAGAAGCTGCTGAAATTCCCGAAAATCTTCAGGAACAACAACCACAAAACCCTCCAGATTCTCCACAAGTACCTAACAGTCCACCTACAGACCCAATCAGCCCAATTAACCCCCCTACCATACCAAGCCTGCCCCACATTTTACCAGAATCATCCACTCCTACCCTTCATATTCTTGGTGATGATTCTGAACCAGACAATTCTCTCTGTCCCATCATTGAGGAAAAACCCCCACGTAAAAAGAAGCAAATCCCTCTATTTCCATCCTTTTTATGAAGAAAACGAATAAAGGCCTCAACAAGGGCAACCACTATTTCCACTGCCCTAGACCCCCAACCCATCCGACTAATACCACGTACACCTCTAACCTCCCAAATGCCTGAATCTTTGCCTATTCCACCCACGGGCACTGAAACATAAGAACCATACGCCTAGTATGTTGCGATATTATCCATTTCAAACCCAATAGCTGAAACACAAGAACCAACTACTCATTCAGTAGCTGAAACACAAGAACCAGCTACCCATTTAGTAGCTGAAACACAAGAACTAGCTACTCATTCAGTAGCTGAAACACAAGAACCAACTGCTGATATTGTTATTGAGACACAGGAATCAGATGCCCAGGGAGCTGCAACATTACTTTCTTTACATCAAAAAGCTGAAACACAAGAATCAATTGCCCTTCCTGTAGCTTCTCCACAAGAACCATCTAGTGAGGCTGTGACTGCTACACAAGAACCAGTCATTCCTCAACCAGAACCAACAATGGCCTCTGTCTTGCAAGAAAATGAGTTCCTAAGGTCTGAACTGGAAGCCTACAAGCAAGAACTATCCATGGAAAAGAAAGCATATGAGAAGGAACTTAACTTGCACACCCTAGCTCGCATAGCAACCATATCAGAGGGGACTACAACAGAGAGCCCGTGTAAAGAATATATGTGCAGTCAATGTGGGGACATCTACTATCAAGCAGGCTACAAAATAACTCAAATTCCAATGCTAGGAGCTCCCCCTGCACCTTCAACTTTTGTAGTCAAGAAGAACACCCTGTTGTTACACAAGAATCAGTAGGACCTTCCAAAATTAAGACTGAGACTGAGCCCTGGCCTGCAACAAATGTCAAATCCAAAACCCCTGCTTTTGTTAACAAAGCTGTACAAATAGTGCCTATTGAGGAATCTGCCCATTCTAGCCAAATCAATATCCACACCTTTGTGGAAAAATCTACTCAGACCCTACCTTAGCCTACTACTTGCAATGCTGAAACACAAACTCAACCATGGGATGAGCAGGCAATAATACAGAAATGGAAAAAAGAGTCTATTGTTACAAAGGCCAAAAGCCTGCAGGAACACAGACAGATCTGGATAAACCATATCTACTCAAATTGGGAAGCTTTGGAGCAAACACACCAAGAATTTCGTGCCCTTAAGAAACAAAATAAAGAGTTAAAAGGCAGATTGCTCCTGATATTTGACTTGACACAAAAGCTATTGGCTGCAAGGAATCCATCCTGCAATTACTCTCTATTCCTTATGGAACGACTTACATGGTTTCAGATCAAATCAGTCAAAGAAGGCAGATCCCATGCAGTATTAAATCTAGTGGATTTTAATAAAACCTTTGCAGAATCCTCTGCTATGGATCAACACCTCCTCTATGAGGCATATTTTCATAATGAGTCCATCCCTGAAAACAGGCAGCTTAACCTTAATCCTCTGGTCGGTGACATCCAGATTTGGGTACTCACCTCCTTTCTTAACAATCAAATTATATGGCAAGATGACTTCCTAGCTGCCAAGCACAATGAGGATAACCACCTTCTCTGGATAAGGCCAGAGCCACAAAATGCTTCCACCTTTGTTACAGAATATTATCAGTTTTTAAAGAAACCGGGGATGACTCAACACATTCAACAATTGCAGACATCAATATTTCAAGTATTTCAACATTTCATTAAATCAACAGAGATTGTTTCCCTACAGGAAAACAACATGTTTTGGCAATAGTCTACTGAGAAAAGATAGGAACACAACCCTTTTAGCCCCACTAATCTTGAGATGGCACTCTCCAGGGTACCTAGCTACATCAAGTGTGCTCAGCAATGTGTTGAAAGCTGGATAGGGTACCAGTTTCATTTTCCTATCCTTTGGATGCCAGCAAAGAAATATCAAATTCATTATAAGCTGCCCAAGAAGACCGAAACAACATCTTGGCAAAGGTTACAATGTGTTCAAGGGTTCAGAGCTCCAACAAATGTCACCTTCCACAGCTACTGCTTGAGTAACTTGCACACTCAGAGTCGGTATTCAGATTCTGACTCAGAGTGAAGTTGCCTGAGGACGTGCAACATTTTAATTTGGGGGGAATGTTAGGACCACACAATGTACCTTTTTTCCCACACTTTTTTCCATCATTACACTCTTGTTTCACACACATTTAAACTCATATTATCACTTTACCCTCCCTTTCCAAAGGTATACAACGTCTATTCTCTTTACTATATGTTTAATCTATTTTACATATAATTTTACATTACTCTCGTACTTAACCATTGATCAGAAATGTATAAGTGATGAAACAGTTCGAACTGCAGATTAACATTGAGACCCGTTGCTGAAACAATTAAAGCATGCAACCCCGTGGCTAAAACAACAACTCACACAGAAGAAGCTGTTACACAATCCATGTTCAACGATGCTGAAACTCACACAGAAGAAGTTGTTACACAGTCTGTGGTCAACGATGCTGAAAATCACAAAGAAGAAGTTGTTACACAGTCCGTGGTCAATGATGTTGAAACTCACAAAGAAGAAGTTGTTACACAGTTCATGGTCAATGATGCTAAAACAACAACTCACCAGAAGAAGCTGTTACACCCTTCGTGGTATACGATGCTGAAACAGTAAAACAATCTGTTACATTGACCACAACAGCTGCACCTTGAGCTAGCATGCCTGAGACCAAGTTGTCGAATTAGAACGGAAATCCCGTGGCTGAAACAACCCACGATTCGCGATGCTAAAACAACATACAACAAAAGATAAATAAAGAAGTTGTTACTCCAGTCACCACAGGAACACCTCACTCAGCACTTGTAATAGCATTCTATTGCTAGAGACTAGGGTATCCTATTCCAGTTTAGAAAGTTGATCCGACTAAGAATAGGACTCAGATATACACCTGTAATTTGTTGATCAATTGTATCGAAGGGATTCTCCTCTTTAAATAAGAGGAAATCATCATTCGATTGATCTTTTGTTTTAGCTAAGGAGGATTTACAAAGAAGGACGTATTTCATTCTAGATTGTAATATGACACATTGACAGATGAATAAAAGACTATTCTGAGCATTTCTCTCTAGTCCCTTTTTCAGGGGAATCTTATGAGAAGGGAGGGCCCACCTTCTTCACAAGATTCACCCATTAACTTTGTAGAATATTAATGTATTTCTATTTATGCCTTGATTAAATTTTGTTTGCTGAAACACTACTTTACTGAAATCTGGCTTGCTGTTACATTATTTTCATATGATTCATGTTTGGGGTAACTATTAATCACTCTAGTTAGCAATCCTTCTTGTTGAATTTATGAAAGTTTGATAATCAGGGACAGGTGGTGAAGGTTCCTGTTTTGGAACTAGGGTCATGTTCTTTGTTAGAGATAGTTAGCCTTCAATGCATGTCAATTGTTTTTAAGTTCATGAAGTGTGATGATCGGAAACAGGTGCTGAAGATTCTTGCTTAGGAATTAGGGTCCTGTTCTCTGTTAAGAGTTAGTCATTTTAGTTAAGTTCATGAAGTGTGATGATCGAAAACAGGTGCTGAAGATTCCTGCTTAGGAATTAGGGTCTTGTTCTCTATTAAGAGTTAGTCATTTCAGTTAAGCAATGAGTTCATGAAGTGTGATGATCGAAAACAGGTGTTGAAGATTCCTGCTTAGGAATTAGGGTCCTGTTCTCTATTAAGAGTTAGTCATTTCAGTTAAGCAATGAGTTCATGAAGTATGATGATCGGAAACAGGTGTTGAAGATTCCTACTTCAGGAATAGGGTCCTGTTCTCTGGTTACAGAATAGTTGGTCTTTCCCTTTGCAGAGTCTTGAAATAATTCTTTTCCAGGTTGTTATTTTCTTAATGTAATCCAAGATTCTTTGACAGTTATCCCTTTAAACATTGAACTCTGCAATAGGTAGGTTTCTTTTCTGTAATTCAAGATAGAACTTCAGTTTGTTCAAGGCAAAGTGTGATTAATATGTTTTTACTACAATTCTAGGTTGTTTTTGAGATTGAGCATATATAGTGCGTGATTACCTTTGAAATAACAGACTTCCATGGGTTGACAATTTATGTAGCACTTGATTGTTTGGTTAATAAGCAATTATAGTGACCAACAACAATCAGATATTAATAAAATCACACCACTACTACAGATTGATCCGACAAAAGAGTAAGGGGGAATAAACTCCATTAGAAAGGAAAAGGGGGATAAGAGTATAGGAAGCGGGCTAGGCCAAGGAAATATTTTAATAATATTCCTAAAGTGACATGATAGAATAAATCTAGTCATCCTAAGTTCTCAAATAAAGGGAACGAACCACCAAGTGGGTGCAAGAGAGGTTTGTGGGGTGAAAAGTGTCATCTCATGAACATGCAAATATATTGGGAAAGATAGTGCATTATTCCATTTTCATTTTCATTCATTCATTTTTCTATCTGGGGAAACGTTCACATTCACTCATCCATTGATAGCATACATGTGTTGGGAAAGTTTAGGGAATCTCAATATTCATTCAATCACCCCATTATTCGATCCTTCTCTCCATCTTGGGTACCATTTCCCTGCTATTGTGGGAGGTATTGGATGCCATCTCCACATTTTCTTGGGGTGCTTGAGGTGATATTTGTTGATAAACAAGTGGAAGAGGTGGGTTTTCGAGCTCGTGTGTGCTGAGGAGGTGAGTTGTCAGGCCCATAAGCATTCTCTCTAGGTGAGAGAATTGTTGGGATTTTTTTTCCCAAGGTGCCAAGCTGCAGCTAAAGGACTTTGAGAATTCCTGTTCGGCTAGTTGTTGAAGCCCAAAAGGGAAGTGGGGTAGCCTTAGGGGAACACTTCCAAGGTGGGAAAATCATGTGGGGAATTAGAGTCTGTATGATAGTTGTTAAACTTGGCACTTGAAATTATGAGAATTTTTGTTGAGAGACCTTGATTGGATAGGAGTTCTTTGCCAAGTAGATTTTAAGCCCCATATCGAGAATTACCTGATGTCAGTTTGTGGATGGTAGAGTCTAAGGTTGGGAGGAATGTCAGAAGTCTGCATGAAATTGGTGCCTATTTATATCATATGAGTTCCCACCATGCATTTTTTTAAATTGTTGTACGAATATTTATGTGATCATGTGTTGGATACTCACTATGAAAATGTTCATGTGATTCTATTATGGGTATTTGTTGTGTTAATTATATTCAAAATACATGCTGCTAAACTTGTATAGAAGTTGTGATATGTGACTACTATCATGTGTTTTTCTGTTGTAATTATCCTTGAATATTTTCTTCCAGGATTGTTCAGATATGACCATCATATGTTACATACAAAATAATTGTGGTTGTAACTGTACTTCTATGCATATGTTGTTAGAATTTCCTAGAACTATACATATTGTGGATATGTAGTGTCTTTGTAAATGTTTATGTGTTTTTTCCAAGGATATTGGTTGTGGTAATGCTTCTTGGGAATATATTGCTCATATTCTATAATTTTTTGTTTATATGGATAGTTTCCATTTAATTGAATGGTTACATAACTAGAAAAATGGGCATAGCTTAGCCAACACTGGATAGAAATTCATTGGTCTGGGTATGGATAGTTCATAGGGCATGAATCATCACTCACGTGGTGATGAGAAATACCTTAACCAATAGAGAAGGATTGTAGACAATTCTGAAGGCTTGATAAGTCTTAGAAATTACATAAGGGAGACCCGAATTTGGCTAAGTCCTGAAGAGGACTGTTAAAGCTATGTAATCCCGTGTCTTTTCCTAGAAGGAATCGTCATCGCCAATTTTGGAACAATGAATCAATTGTGATCATTGTTCATTGTGGTATCATTGGAGTAGTCCACAGTTAGGTTCAAATAATACTTTGAAGTAACGAGAGTCGTCGATTCATTGAAGCATGGAGGTAGCAGACCTACCACTATTTTATCTAGTTGCTAGTATATCAGAGCGAAGTCCGTTGAAAAGAATTGGTCATAGTTTACTTTCAGAGTAAATAGATGGGTGTGTTTGAATGAAGTCTGAATCCATAGGAGTAATGAGAGAAGAGTGAGTGTTCAGAGTCTAAAATCCCGAGTAATATAAGGTCCCACATATATTAAATAGTATTAAGCTCTGCTCTTCCTTGATTGTTGGTTAGAGTAATGTGAGGAGTTCATGCATTTCAATATCAAATACCTCAGGGAAATGGTTTAATGCAAATCCCAAAACCTTTTTGGAGTTGAATGTTTTAGAGTTGACTCTCGAGAGTTCGGAGTACCACTCTGAAGGGTTTAGAGTATGACTCTGAAAGGAGATCTGGATTGTTGATCTATTGTGGTCGGAGGAACTTCGACAAGAGATTTAGACCATTGATATCCTACCATAGGAATTAATAAGGTGACATGGATGGTGAAACATGTCAAGCAAGGGTTGTGACACATGTCATGATGACTTGGCATCTACAAGAGAGAATCTATGGGAAGACGAATGACACATGTCAAGTGGTGATGGTGCCATGTGTTTAGAAAATATTGTGCCATGTGTCAAGGTGACTCATATTTCTTAAGATAGAACTTTGTGTTTAGTTATGTATTCCACGAGTCATCCCAGGTGGCAGGCAGTGGCAAGGCCACATGTCAGGTGGTGAACCTTTTAGGAGTTGACCTTTTTAGAGTTGACTCTGAAGGGTTTGGAGTATAACTCCAAAGGGTTCGAAGTACAACTTCAAAGAGTTTAAAGTAAGACTTTGAAGAGATGATATTTTTCATTGATGAGAGTGTGGTTGAGATACATGGCATTCGTCGATCTATCATGGGTTCCATAACCACGAGTATGAAGAGAAGAGGGAGGTACATTAACATTCGAGCAAGTTAAGGATTCTAATGCAATTAGAATCGTATATTGTTAGATCATCAAGATTTTTGATTGGGGTAACTGCAATGAACATCAACCATCGAATAAACATGGACCCTACAGAGACATGTTCCAAGGTAGAAGGATAGATCATTAAATTTCGTGCAAGATTAGAACTATGACATTGTCTATGTTGTTGATTTGTCGATCTCCAGGACCATTAGATGTGTCAAACTAAACATCGTCGGATTAGGGTCATTGGAGTGCATGGGAAGCCACTTGTGAATACACTCTGATGGGGTAACTTTGATGGTATAAAAGGACTCTAAATAGATTGGAGTCGTTAATTCAAAAGGACAATTAGACAATAAATGAGGAGATGGGTGGTAGCTGCAATGTCTATGCCACAATAGTTCCACGTCAAGTGAAACATGTATCAGGGTGCCACATGGCACTGAGGTGGAATTGAGGGTAGATTACTCATAAATTTTAGAGGGTTGTAAAATTTGAACTATAACTTGGAGTGGAGCATGGTTACAGTCGTTAGAAACACCTAGATGAAGATAATCAATCTACGGAGTCTAATTGGAGAAATTTAGTCAAAAAACTAAAAAATTCACACCCCGTCATCTTGAACGAGAACTAGGGGATTGGGTGATGTTACAAATGTCATCAAGGCTGTGTGTATATGATTTCAAAATAATAGGAAGAATTAGTGATCTTTTTATTCTAGTTATGAGTTTAAACTAAAGAAAATGATTAACATATGAGAAATATAGAATAAATGATGATATTAGGTACAACATGCAAGCAAGAGGATGTAGAATGCACATATGTTCTTCATTTAAGTCATTCATTCAGAAAATTATCAAAAGAAAACTTAATCAGAGCATGAAATGGAACACCAATCTTTTCAGTCACATATGATCATTAAATACTTCAAAATCTACTAAGGTCTCAAACATAACCTGTCAATTTCATCATACAAAGCTTAACCAAGCATCATAAATAAAAAAAATCATCCTGAAGATATTTGAAAGTATAAGAATAAAAAGATTAACAAACCTCCTTAAAGAAAATCATCAAAAAAGATCCCAACCCTTGACTCTCTCAAGATAGGTAAAGAATAATCATTAGGCTCACAATAGTAAAGGATTAGGAATTAAATTTCAAATTTTAGTTGGGATGGCATTCCCTTTTTATTATAAAAGAAAAATGAAAGGGGGATTTGTTATGGCCACAATAGGTGGAAATGTCATAAGAATTCCCATAGAAGTTGTATTTCTTGGATACAACATGTCACTGATTTTTATGAATGTTATAAAACCAATACTCATCATTTTTTCTATTTGACCAAGCTTTAAAAATCAGATACAATTGAAGACTGCATATTTGCTTTTGAAAAACTATATTTCCACACTGAACGTATATATGATACCTTCTTCTGAGAATGTTTTATTAGTGATATGAAGGAATAAAACCATGATGAAGTCTTAATGTCTTGTCCTACCACTTGGATTGAAGCCACTTAATGAGCCATGGAAGAACAATAGGTGGTCAATGCTCAACTCAAAAAACCATCCTTTATTCCTAGTCCTTGTCCCACCAATCCCTCTCCTACTGTCAAGATCCATAAATTAACCCTTCTTGAAATTATTGAACATCAACTTAAATGCCTTTGCTACAATTGTTATGAAAAATATTCTCTTGGCCACAAATGTAAGGAGAAAAAACTTTTTATGGCCATTTTCATGGACATTTCAAAAGATGATGGTGTTTCTCTCCCTCAAGAACCTATGCCTCATATAGATGATGAAATTTCTTCCTATGAATAGCCAGATGTGAAACCCCAAATATCCCTACATGCCTTGAATGGTATTTCATCTCCCCAAACCATTAAATTAATTGGCTACATCAAGCATCATAAAGTCGTTATCCTAATTGACAAAGATAGAATCCATAACTTTATTCACCAATGAGTTTCCCAAGAGACACATTTATGTATCCATGTAATGAAAAACTTTCATATCATGATTGCTAGTGGAGGTTCCATGAAATGTGGGGGTCATTGTGAAAATTTGTGTCTTCAAATTGGTGATTATTCTTTGAAATCCCACATGTTTTCGATTGAAATGAGTGGTTGTGACATTTTTTGGGCACTGAATAGTTACGCACACTGGGCCCCATCACCATGTATTTCAAAGATTCATACATGAGATTCCAATAGGTTGATCATTGATACACTTTCCAAGGAATCACAATAGGTTCTCTCGAGATCGTCATCTCACACTATATGGAAAACAATCCTTAAAAAGGACCATTATAGCATTATTGTTATGAGGAAAATCTCTCTATGGCATGGGGTAAACCACAAAAGATGGAATGAAACATAGAAATCAACTCTAATCCCAAGAATGCCATATAAATTAAATGCTAACAAGATAAGGTAAAGATCCTACCTCGTTTGGATGTTCAATGAAGACCATCGTTGAGCATGCAACTCAAAGCTTTATAACTGCAACTTGTTCTCAACAACTAAGATATGCAAGCATATGGTGATAATATATAATGTTAGCATATATATTAGCATAATCCATTAACATACATGACAAATACACCCATAGGATAATAATTCAAATATTTGCAAGATATCAATTGGATGAGAAAAGAGTATTTTTATTAAAATAATCAACAGAGGTACATAGATGAAAAACTTCTATAACAACACATATTTGAACCAATAAAATAAGTCCCTCCACCACTTCAATCCTCCACAAAAGGAAAGATCATATAAAGGAGTCAATGAAGTTCTCCATCACAAATAAAGAAGATCTTGGGGGATGAAGAAGGAGTTCAGACTTTCAAGGACAAAGGGATGAAAACTCAAAATGAAGTGAAATTTCTCCAGAGTGTCTTTACTCTCAAAGTTGAATTGTTCAATCTCTCGAGGCTTGGATATGGCTCAATTTATAGCCTTCTGTTAGCGTCGGAAGTCACTCCTGGATTGCTTGTAGGAGCAGAGCCCAACGCCCATCAGTTTTATGTCACGATTGTTTTAATGGGTGATCAAATGGGTAGAGACTTAGGATGGAATCACTCTAGCTCAGGGACCGGGTCTAGTATGTAAAGAAAAAAGGAGGTCTTGGTCTAACTTCAGTCAGTAGATTGATTGTAAAATGGGTAGGTGGAAGACTTGGTGAGAGGAGTGAGCAAAACTACTTTGGACAACGGGCCTTTCAACAGTTTGCAGAAGAAAAACTCTGAATACAAGATCCTCTTGGTTCAGAGTTTTGGGTAACTGAAGGGGTGACTTGACTAGATCCTCTAATTCCAAGTCATTCAGTGCTAAGAAAAACATAGAGGTCATTTAGAAACAATGTGACTGTTACAGTGATCCAACCTACATCATCCTCTAACAGTCACAACTCGACTGGATCCTCCAATTCCGAGCTATTCTAATATGATATGAATAAAGACGTGGAAAGAAGCTGACATTCATAAGGCAAGAAGTCTCAGATGTTAATACACAACCAGAATAACCAGCACTTCGTTAAATTTTTACAATCAGGAGCCTCGCTCAACCATCGATATTTACAAAATACAAATACTGAGTTTATATACTCAGAGAAAATCGCTCAACATCGGCGTGCTCAGTCATCCAAGGCTTGGTGTCCCTTCGGCCAGATTCGGGCGGGTATTCTTTGTCAGGTGCCACCTTAACTGTGCATGGCTCCTGCAAGGGGAGTAGTTGAGCCATCAAGTGTCGAGCTAGCGTGTGTAGACCTCCTCTGGCTAGTCGAGAACTTGGCATGGCTTCCCTGAAAAAAAAATGGGTACACAGGACCCTCTCGAGCAGACCGCTTGCCAGACCCTCCATACCTCGCACTTAAATGAATGAGGAGAGGTTTCAACCACCCCTTCTCACCCTCATTTACTCCAGTGAAAACTAGGATTGAATTCGGGTTCAATGGCAACTAGAGGTCACGACGGGCCTCTTTGTGACTGAAACCTGATGCCCCGGACCCCCTTTGCGGAGCTCCTTTCTTTCCCAGGTGACCATGGTTTGTAACCCTGTGTTTACTCTCAAAGGAAATTTTGGCACTTTCGAGGTTCGGGGCTTTGAGATATAGGACAACGCGGAGCCTTCACCCCACAAACTCCCGAATGCCAAAATGCCGACACGACTAGATCCCACGTCACGCGTCCTCTGGATGGATGGTTGCTATCTTTCCCTGCACATAATATGGGCGCTATCCATTGTGATAACATCGACACAACTTCGCTAACCGCGATTTCCTGCCAACCGTTGATCTGTTCCTTTGGATGAATCCATGCCATTGAAATCTGACTGCTTGCTTGCTTGTTTAAGCCCAAAATAGACTTCTTCTATGAGTTGCACTTGACGCTCATCGCACCATTTGTAGACCTAATTGCTTTTGTGCTTCAGACGAGAAATGTTACTAACATTAGGCTCCATGGGGGATAGAGTCATCCCTGTGATGCTCTAAGGATGCACTTTGTAGTTCCAGTGCCTTGTTGTTGGGCTATGGAGTCATTTACTAAGCCGAAACAATAAAAATGAAAACAAAGAACTAAAAGGACAATATTTACAAAACACAAGAGCCGCGGAAGGCTCAAACAAAACATTTTTTTAAGAAAATGCCCATTTACTGGGCCACTGAAAACTTCTTCACCCTCCAAATCTTGCAACCTATATGTGTTATTTGAGAAGACCTCAAGGATTTTGAAAGG
This sequence comes from Picea mariana, assembly GCA_032191745.1. NCBI lineage: Eukaryota > Viridiplantae > Streptophyta > Pinopsida > Pinales > Pinaceae > Picea > Picea mariana. The sequence goes on along the minus strand of JASDQU010197672.1, from coordinate 5,791 downwards.
CTTTATCCATAGGGATTCAAATTTGTCGTGTTTTCCCTTATCTTGCTTAGGAGCATTCCATTTCAGCACCAGGTCTCCTATCTGGAACCCCTCCTTCTTGGCCTTCTTATCGAACACATGCTTGGTCATCTGCTGATGGTCTTGAATTCTGATCATTACCTGCTCTCTGACTTGCTGGAATTATACAAGTTGATGAATCCTCCTGATCATGTCATTGGGCTCTTCTTGATAATCCTGGAAGAATTACTCTACGGGAATAGCTAGTTGAGAAGGGAGGACAGCTTCTGCTCCATAAACTAACTGGAAAGGGGAGAGGCCTATAGATCTCTTTGTGGTCACCCGATAAGCCCATAGAGCGAATTTCAACTTTGAGTTGCAAGCCCTTTTGTTGTCCTCTAGTAATCTTTTGATAATCCTTATTAGGATTTTGTTGGAAGATTCTGCTAAACTATTTCCCTGGGGATAATATGGGGTGGAGTGAATCAGTTTGATCCCAAATTGTTCACAAAACTTGACTAATGGCTCAGCCTTGAAAGAGGCTGCGTTATCAGTAACAATCTTCCTTGGGCAGCTGAACCTTACGATGAGGTCTTCCAGGAACCCAATGATTACCTTGTGGGAAGCACTCCTGGTGGGGATAGCTTCAATCCACTTAGTAAAGAAATCTATGGAAGTCGGGATCCATCTGTGCTGCCCGCTGGAAGCAGGGTGGATTTCTCCAATAAAATCCAGACCCCACTATTGGAAAGGTCTCGAAACAACTACAGGCTTTAAAGGCAGGGACTTGAGCTGTTGCTTTCCTGAAAATCTTTGGCATGTAATACAGGCTCTAACTCCTCTATGGACATCAGCGAACAAGGTGGGCCAGTAGTACCCAGCTCTGAGAATTTTGTGGGCTGTGGTCTTCCAGGAATGGTGCCCCTTGGATAGGCCACTGTGAAATTCAGCCATGATCTTGTCGGCCTCTCGTGGATCCATGCATTTTAAAAGCACCCCCAGGGGGTATTTCCAGTATAAAATTTGATCAATAAGGCAGTATTTGATTGCCTTGAGCTTCAAAGCTCTTTCTTTGTTTCTTTGTAGGCCATCTGGGGGCCGCAACTCTTGCAGAAAATATATGACATCCTTATACCAAGGACATCGATCCAATAAGGGTTCTCTTTGAGGGTCTATGTTGGACAACTGTTTCTGCTGGGTTCTTGAGAATTCGTTAATGAAACTTATCCCCAAAGCTTGGCAATTGGCTTGAGCCAACAGCTTGGCTAAAACTTGACCTTTGATCAATTTTGTAGGCTTTATTTCCAGGTCAAACTCCAGAATTTTGGCTATCCACTTACTCCTCCTCCCATCTATATCAGGCTGAATGAGAATGTCTTTAACAGCAGCTAAGGGGACATAAGCTATGATTTTTGATTGCAGGACGTAGATTCTAAATTCCTTGAGGGCCTTTACCAGTGCATAGGTCTGCTTCTCCATAGTGTCATACCTGACTTCGACATCCCTCAATGCTTGGCTGAAATAGACAATAGGCTGCTCTAGCCCATCCTTGTTTATCTGTAATAAAACAACGGCTACCGTGTCAGGTGAAGCAAAGGAGAAAATAAGGAAATCCTTTGAGTAATTGGGATTGATAAGCACAGGGGCTTCAGACAGGGCCTTCTTTATTTTCTCAAAGTAATTTTGAGATTCAGAAGTCCACCTCACTTCATTTCCTTTCCTTAGCATGGCTATTATAAGTTTTACCACCTCAGCAAAGTTAGGCACAAACCTCCTCAGAAAATTAATCTTACCAAAAAAGGATTGGATCTCCTTCTTGGACCTCGGGATTGATAAGGCATGTATTGCTTCAACTCTGCTAGGGTCAATCCTGAATCCTTCCAATGATACTATGTGGCCTAGTAACTTTCCCTCCTGCATGGTGAACAGAGATTTCTTGGGGTTTAATGAAATGCCAAAACTCCTGCATTTCAGGAAAACCTTCCTAAGATGACAACGATGTTCTTTATCATATCTTGAAAATACTGTGATGTCATCTAGATATACAACCACAAATTTATCCTTTTCCCTAATGAAAGCTATGTCCATGGCATGTTGAAACATTTCCCCTGCATTTATCAATCCAAAAGGCATCTTGGCATACATGAATGTGCCCCATGGAGTGGTAAATGTCGTCTTTTCCCTATCCTCAGGTAGAACATAGATCTGATTGTAGCCAGAGAATCCATCGATCATGGACATCCTGGATGCTCATGTTACCCTCTGCAGAATATGTTCCATCTTTGGTAAGGGGTAGTTATCCTTTCGGGAGCTCCTGTTCAGGTTTTTGAAGTCTACACAGAGTCTGATTTCTCCATTCTTTTTCCTTACTGTTACCAAGTTGGCCACCCACTCTGAATATCTCAGTGGTACAATGATTTGAGCTTGAAGCAACTTCTTCACTTCCCTCTCCATGATAGGCAGCATCATAGGATTGATCTGACTCAGCTTCTGCCTAAATGGCTTTGCCTCCTCCTTTAATGGGATTTTATGCTCGATGACAGAAGTGTCATATGTTTTGAGGTCTTCATAGGTCCAGGAGAAAACATCAGCAAATTCCCTCAAAAGTCCAATGTACCCGGACCTCTGCTCCTCTGCTAGAATTCTTGAAAATTTGACAAACTTGGGCTCACTCTCGGTGCCAATGTTGCACTGAATAGTAGCAGTGTCATCCTCTGAGATTTCCTCTTTTAATGACACATCATTTCTATCAAAAATCCTTTCCAAAGGAACCAGTCCTCTTGGAATATGATTGCTGGGCAGCTGCACAATGTTACGCTCTACAATCTTATTCAGAAAACTACCCCCATCGATCCTTTCTTCAGAGACAGAGTCTTGGTCGATATGCATCTCTGAAAATTCTTTGACAGTCTCCAAAAAATTCCTAATCTCGAGATCATGCTCGAATACCTTCCAATGTTTGACGTTGTCCGGTATGGAGGGCTTGTATTTTACCTCTACATCATACCTGAACTTGGGCGGCAAGGGTACTTTGAAATTGCTTGCTGATGTAGCCAAGGAGTTTGCCACTGTGTTCTTCTCTCTCAGGACAAAAGAAATATTGAATTCCAAGAAGAAATTGTCAACTAGGTCCCACACCTCATTTATGTAGCTTTTGAGTCGAGGATGCTTGGCTTAATAAGAATTTCTGATCTGCCGGACCACCAACTCTGCATCTCCGAACACTACTACTTCCTGAATTCCCATTTCCTTTGCGGCTCTTAATCCTAGGACAAGAGCTTCATACTCTGCCACATTGTTGGTAGCTTCAAATTCTAGTTTGTATGACAGGGACATGGTTTCCTGAGCCAGTGACACAAAAAACACCCCAGCTCCAGTGCCTTCCTTGGAAAAGGCTCCGTCAAAGAACATTTTCCAGATGGGGGTGATGGAGGGAGGAAATTTATGGGAAGTGATGGGCGGCTTCCTGAGTTTAAGAGGAGGTTCGGGATCATGGGTGAGTTGTAGTAAACTAGAACCTAAATCAGTATCCAAGGAAAAAATAGGATGGTTGGTAGGATTGGCCTCATCACTGATTATATAGGCCATTTGGGCTTCCCTGTATAGTCTTCTATGCTCTCCTCCAAACACCGGGATAGTAGCATATGTGAGGTCCATATGCAAAGTTCCCCCCAGTATTTTTATCCAAGATCTTGACAACAACATACCGAACTTGGGGGGGACATCGGCCACTACAATATCCATGACCGCACTTTTCATGGGCAACTGAAATAAGGTCACGACCAGGTCTTTGATAACCCCTAGACATTGGAATTTCCTGGAGTCAAAGGAATAGAGGTCATGATAGGCTCGGGTGACTTCTAGCGCTAATTCTTCCATGACCATTTTGGGCATGAGGTTATGAGAAGCCCTCGAATCCATCAAGCAGTTGTGCAATACCTTGTCATGTATATTCAAGGAAGTGTAAAAGGGAGGGGATGAGTCATTCCTGTCTTCTACCATAGGACCTAGAATAACTGCGGGCTTTTCATCTTGCAAATTGATGGATTTTGTGGAG
>JASDQU010197671.1:1235-19458 GCA_032191745.1 Picea mariana | reverse complement strand
AGGAGATCTTGTGCATACTTGGCTTGAGACAGTTTGATGTTTGATGCATCATGGTTGATCTTGAGTCCAAGAATAAATGTAGTGGACCCATGTATTTCATCAAAACCTGTCATGCAGAATCTTCTTGACTGCAGTAATAACTAAATTCAAGAAATCACTGATTAGCAAATCATCAACATACATAACTAGGAGTAGAAGTGAATTAGTCATTTTGAGAATGTAAAAATCTAGATCTGACTTACAACATACAAAGTTCTGTGACAGCAGGTAGGAGTCCATATTGGCATACCATGACCTTGGGGTCTTCTTGAGGCCATAAGGATACTTCTTCAGTCGACATACCAAAGATGAATCCTGCATAAATCCCTGGGGATGCTCCATATAGATCTCCTCAAAGAGATCTCCATGAAGAAATGCATTCTTCACATTCATCTGATGAAATTCCCATCCTTTGGATGGCGCAATGGAAATTTTCAAACATATGGAATCTATATTCACTAATAGAGCAAAGGTCTCATCATAGTCAATATTGTACACCTATTGAAAGCCTTTGGAAACTAGCCTTGCTTTGTATCTGCTAACCTGTCCATCCAATGCGCTCTTGGTCCCATAGACCCATATGCACTTGACAAGTTTCCTTATTGTAGGAAGGGGAACCAGATCCCAAGTCTTGTTCTCGAGGAGGGAGTTGTACGCCTCCTTCATGGTGGATTCCCAAAAGGGATTTCCAACAGCCTCGTCATAAGACTGTGGATCTGAATATTGAACCAAGAAAAGATGCATGGATGGAATTGCTTCAGTGGCAGTAAGTGCAAGAGGAGCCTCCTCAAAATCATATCGGTTCCTCCTAGTATCATTTGATCCCCAACAAGATCCCCTACATCTTGAAGAGTAGTCTTGGCCCACTTGGGCCTCGGCTCTGGATCTAGCTCTACAACTGCATTTGTATACACTGACTCTGCATCTGACTGTACTGACTCAGTATTTGAATCATATGAATCCTATGAATCATGAATATCATCTGAAGAAGAGTCAACATGTGCATTCTCATCATCTCTAACAAGTGGAAGAACAAATGTGTCTGCATGCGGCTATTGAGGTACATGCGAGGCACTTTCCTTGAATTTGACACTACACTCAATGATTAGTTCATCCGAGGAAATATGAATGAGTATTTATCCCTTCACACCATCGAGATATCCAACAAAGATACACTATGTTCTCTGTGGTTCAAGTTCCTTCCTCTTCTCAGAGGGAATCATGGCCCATGCACAAGAACCAAATATAAGGAAGTGGGTCACTTTCGGTTTGAGGCCACTCCAAGCCTCGTAGGTGGTCTTATCCTTAAAATATTTATGGGGATAGATATTTTGGTTGTGGGTTTCATAATTAAGTTCTTCATCCCATAATCGTTGTGGAAGTGACTTTGCATGTAGCATGCAAGATGCCATCTATTTTAGAGATCTATTTTTTCGCTCAACAACTCCGTTTTGCTGCGAAGTATAGGGAATCATGTGCTACAACTGAATCCTAGCCTCATGACCAAGATTATGTATCTCATGGTTGACATACTCTCCCACATTATCTATTCAGAGGACTTTTATCTTCTTTCTTGATTGTGTTTCAACAAGGGCTTTGAAATCTTTGAGGTGTGTTGACGGGCGAAAATGACCGTCCGTCAATTGGAAGAACGAGTCCAGTCCGGGGTTGTCTAAGTAACTCAAGACGTTTGGTATAACTTATTTTGACGGGTTTAATGGCTCTGTTGGCTAATATAAGAATCCTAAAAGAAACCAAATAGAAGAAAAGAAATAAATAACTAATTACTAAATACTATATATATATGTACATATGCTCTAATGTGACTATAATAGGCGTATTTAGGAAAAAGATAGATAACTCTCATTTATATACATTATTTACAAGCTGTAAGTTTTAATCTAAACTTACTAAATTCAATGTGAAAATGATTTCTTTGAAGAAGAAGATAAAGAAAGCACATAAAAATATTTTTGATTTTTCTTTTATAAGTCTTAAACTAATGGAAGAAATGTTATGAAACGGAAACGTATAGATAGTCAAAATCTGAACTTTACATTCGAATTTCAGTGATAAACAAATAGAAGAAAAATGAATTTGAGCTAACCTGCTAGTGAGATGATGATATGCATCCAAACATCTGTGAGATCAGAAAACATTTAACCACCTTGTCTAGGAGGGAAACCTGCATTGAACCTTAAGTATGTTCTGAATAAATGAAGAACAATTGTGTTGGTAGTTAAATTTTAATAATAGAAAGAATGATACCAATAGTTACTGTGATCTCATGATTGCAAGTAATTACATTAAGAAAAATATATTAGCAAATATCCTTGCATTTAATCTTTCAATGAAAAATTAAAGGAGAAATCTTGTAATTGAAGCTGAATAGATGATCACATGATTAGTATCTGAAGAAATTATTTATGGACAACATTTATAAAGGAATTATCCCAATAACATAATAAATCATGAAGACTAAATCTATCAAAACCTATTATCATATCAGGATAAACAAAACTTAAATGAAGACACCATCCACAAGAAGCTAAAGCCGAAATGTGCATTGTTGTTCCATTAAAGTCTGTAAATCAAATGTCCATCTTCTACCCTAGGCGAGGATGCCTTCATTACAAAAATCTCTAGTATTTAAAGAGTTCAGTCAAACTAAACATCTTATCTCATGGGATAAGATTAAATCTCAAAATGATTTACTAATTAAAAAATAGAGGGTAATAGAACCACTCCATATCACACTATATCTCTCAAAACTATAAAAATCTTGTTTCTTTTTACAAAAGATGAGACAAAGAAATGGCTAATAAGCTAATAAATGGTCCATATCATCATATCACCAACATCCACACGATATCATGAAAGGAAAAACGATAATAAAGGAGTTTAGATATTATTCTAACCAATAATTTCCAAAAAATTGAATGAGAATAGACTGGCTACATAATCAGTTGATTTTGTAGTTAGTTTTATTTTAAACAACATAAATCTAATTAAATATATATTAATAGAAAAACTAAAAAAAAACACAATTAAGATAAACAAACAAATCTTTACCTCTTAACTGGATGCTAAATTTGACTCATAAGACCTCAGAGTTAACTACTGCTATGACACACTCAACATTCTTTATTATTACGTTTCTAGTTCTTTTCAAGCGCTTCCCTTGCCTTTGAGCACTGAAATTTAGTCTGTGATTTTCAATCATTAATGAGTCGATCTGAGTGGTGAGGGTTTTGATCTGCAGTTGAAGGGAAGGTATATCTGTGTAATATTTGTCGATCCAAAACAAACAAACCTCACATCGTGGATCTGGAACAGTTTTTTGAGGATATCCATGGTCGTGTGTTAGAATGCTACTGTTGTTGTCTGTGGGTTCTTTACTGAGTTTGATCCCTGGAAAACCTTCACTATGCTTCAGGCACAGTGGCAGATTGTCTATGAAATCACAGGTCTGGCTAAGATCTAGTTTGAGGTAACTTGGGTCTTCTTTTGACAAGAATTTCTCGATCTCAAAATCGGAGATCTCGTGGACCTCGATCGCTTTGATCGAGCTCATATGAGACTTCGATTTATTTCGTAGGCTCCTAGAAATTAATCTCCCTACCCTTTTGTTTTTAAACCCTATATCCAAGTCATTTTTAGACAGTTTGCGATTTTTGAAAAGGTGTTAGGGCAGGCATACTGCTCGTGGTCATGAAATTCATAGGCTCTCGGATCAACATCTTGTTTCTCGCAGATAGGCTCATTGAGCATGGCAGTATCACAGGGTTCTTTGGATGAGGAGATTGTTCTACCAATGAAAGGGATTGGGGTTTCTTCTAACATGGGCTTATCAACTTCTATGGGGCTAGGTGTAACAAAGCCATTTCGAGATAGGAAAGTTTCCCAATCGTCACCCTGCAATTTTAAATGATGGACTAACAACATCCTTATCAATCAATGATGAAATAAACTGGAATTCAAACACCATCTCTTATACCTCTTGGCCATCTTATATAAACTTCTCAATAAATAAAAAGGCATATTCAACTGGAAACCGATGAAGCTCATTAACAGTCTTATGTGATACAAAAAAATGAGTCCAAAGTGACCCTCGCATGTAACGAACTGTCTCAAGATTGCCAATAAACCGTGCCACCTAGTTTTTAACAGAGATATAGGCATACCTTTATCACAATACTGGATCTTCCGAGAGGTAAAGAACAAACTCCACGACACCTCCTCCAATTTGGTATTATTAAACCATTTTTGCCCGCTAAGTGGAAGACTTGTTTCCTGGCTTAAAAACTCCTTAGTGATTTCAACTTGAATGTCACCTACTTTGGCTCGACATCCATCGAAAGAGAGGGAAAATTCCTGGGCCACTTGCAAGTTGTAACCTTGAAATTTCTCAAGGAATTCGAGCCAGCCTTGAGCCTTAAGGTCTTTCTGTGCATCGTCATACAGGAGCAGGGTTTGCGAGCCATTTGGTTTGATACGGACAATAGGGGCCATGTGGATTCAGACACGCAATAACAGAGGCAACATAAGCCACTGTAAGAAAGAAGGGTTTCATAGAACAGAAAGAACCAGGGATAAAACCAAGGAAATAAAACCCTTGCACGAATTAAATGGAGGAATAAGGGGTTTCATAAGAGAATCGGGCGTTTTGTGTAATGAGTCACTGAGGGTACAGAACAAAGTTCGAGACTTAACTTGAAATGATGGACATGTCATTTGCAAAAATCCACAATCAAAAGAGTACAAAATATGACCAGATGTGTTTAAGTATAATCATTGTGCAAAGGGCAGAGTTGCTCATTATAAAGTTCTTGAAAAATCAAAGCATAGAAACCAAAGAGAGGATTTATCAAGAATCATACATGAAACAAACTCATAGCTTAACATCAATCAATTCTTGGTGTATTATTTAAGGGCCTAGAGTAAACATCATAACAATGAGTAATTTTAAAACAACTAATTTATTGTCATGAGATAGGCCTTAAAGAAAAATATCATTCTCAAAAAGTTTTGTATGATGATTTATTCTCCTAGGGAAATAAGCCTTAAATTCAAATGCAATAAATTCACAAGTTTCAATGCTTTTTTCATGCTTTCAGTCATGAAAGAAGCATGAAAATGAGAACCAGGAAAAGTAAAATCTTTTTATAGCCCGAAACTCATCTTTCAAGTAGCAATGTTCATGTGATTAAGCGGAGGTAGCTACAAAATTTATTATTCATTGCTTAAAGAAGTGAAAATATTGTGGGGCTGCCAACAATGGTGACTTGCTGGGAGAAGCATTTATCTCTGCATCACCGATGAGTTTAGGTTATGATTGTTATAATGATTGCAGATCAAAGGAAAACTGAAGGACATCAAGCATATTGACAATCATTACACAGTCCAGCTTTAGACACCTTTCTATTAAAATGAAATCTGGTGACAAATTGTTTAAAAATGAGAGCCACGATGTTCAATTCAATGGATCCGATACCTCTGACAGGGCCATTGCTGCCAGCAAGCGTCCATAGCCTCGGTAGGGATGTCAATTAACCCACTCTGATGCCTCTATCCTGTCCAAGAAATTTCAATTCAAAATGCAGGATGCTTATGACCGATATCCAAATTTATACCTAAGAAGTTTTCTTGAACCCGAGATTGCTTCGCTGTCGGCGGGCCTGTTCAGTACCCCGACGAAGTTGTCTTGGCATCATGCATGCATTTACCTGCTGCCAACAGACCTATTCAGTATCCCGAGAGGTTTACAAACACTTATGACAACTCTCGATAATTTATTCACAATCTGATATAAATTTAAAGACATTCCGGAGAGCGGGGTGACGCTGAAAAATCTCGGTTTTTACAACACTTGTTATTTTCCAGACTTTTAATTTTTTTTATTGATAATCTTCATTATGATCTGAAAATAGTTTACTGATGAAACTAATATTTTGAGTATAGGAAGGCATCCTTGATTTGCTTTCTTAAAAGCATGGACAACGTAAAGATATTTTAATGATAGTCGTGTCTGCTCATAATTGCAAAGTGAAACCATGAAATCAATTCTGAACAGAAAAACCTCTTTAACTAGTCTGTGTTTTAGGAAATTACAACAGCTGACACTCTGAAAGTCCTTGATAGTTGTTTTAAGATGAAGCATTATGTTTTCCTTCTTTGAACTAAACTGTGATATGGGCATGTTTTATCCAAAAAGTGATAAAAACAAACAATAAAAGAAAATCAAAGAAGCAAAAACCAGAAAACAAAACCAAATCAAATCAAAACAAAAAAATATGTACAAAAGATACATCTAGGAATCGTCATGAAAAATACCTTTTAAGGGCTTGGTTGTTCACCGAGAAGGTGTCTGGTTGTCCCTCCAAATTCTGCAGGTGGAAAGAGCCGGGACCCAGTTTCTTAGCGACCAAGAAGGGCCCTAACCATAAATTTTGGAACATGGAATGTTCCCCTTTTCCTTCATGAGGGTTATCCCATTTGAGCACTAAATCTCCCACCTCATAATTCCTATCCGAGGCAGAACTTGAATCAAAACAACTTTTAACAATACATTGATGCTGATTTAATCTTTCTTTCGCTCATGTTCTCACTTCCTCTAATTTCAACAAAGCGTTAATGCGAATTTCAAGAGGAGGACAATTCTTTTCTTGAACTCTCTGTGATAATTGTAGTGAGGGAAGCAGGACACGAGGAGGGAGAATTGATTCTCTTCCGTAAACGAGAAAGAAGGGGGAATTACCAATAACGGTTTTCACAGTCACCCTATCATCCCAGATTGCATTAAAAAGTGCGTTGTGCCAATTTTTGTGGTTTTCAGAAACTGTCCTCTTGATGATTTTGATCAGGTTTTTGTTTGTCGATTCTACCAAACCATTTCCTTGAGGGTAATAGCTGGAAGAATATTTTAGTTTTATCCCTTTTTCCAAAGAAAAGGCACTCATATCAAGGGATGAAAAATAGGAAGCATTATCGAAGACCAAACATTCGGGAATACCGAATTGAGTAATGATGTTTGAATTAAGGAAATATATTACCTTACTGGTGTTTACCACTTTTAATGGTTCAGCCTCGGACCATCTGGTAAAATAGTCCGTTGTTGTAATGATGTATTTATGATCCTGCAAGGAAGTGGAGTTGATAGGGCCAATGATACCAAGACCCCATTACTGAAAATGGAAATCTACCGAAATAGGTTGCAGCGGGAATGTTGTCTTCTGCACTTGTCCAAAAGCCTTTTGGAAGATTATGCATTTACGACATAATGTATGGGAATCTTTGAATAGTGTGGGCTAATAGTACCCTTCTCTTAATAATGTGTCTCCACCGAAGTTCCCACCATATTCTCCTGCATGCAATTCAGATAACACTTTATCTGCTTCATCTCTTTTAAGACAATGCATAAGGACTTCATAAAAAATTTTGCAGAATAATACGCCATTTACCAGCTGGAAAGGGGCAGATTTTAGTCTTAATGCTCTTCTCTTTTTCGGATCAATATGATGAGAAGCAAAGCCGTGTGTTAGATAAAACTTAATTTCATCAAACCAAGAATTAGAAACATCTTGTGCACAACAGATTTGACTTTGAGTATGCTGATTTTCAGTTAAAACATTAATTTGACCCTGCTGCTCTTCAACTGAATCGAACACTAATTTACGTAGACCTTGGCCTCTAACAATTTTCACAGGGGTAATATCAAGGTCATACTCTTGTAACGATGTCATCCAGTTTGCCAGTTTTTCACCCAGTTCTTTTTGTACTAGCAAGTTTCTAACAGTAGGGTAATGCACAATGACTTTAGTTCTGGATTTCAGTAGATATGATTGAAAATGTTTTACTTCTTTAAAAACAATGTATGACTGTTGATCTATAGCTGGGTAATTAAGCTATTCTCCCTTGAAGGCTGAGCTCATAAAGGCAATGGGAATTTCGTTGTTTTCAACATTATTTTGGGTCAACACAACGGCATAAGATCGATAAGAGGCGAACGTATAAAGAGTGAAATCTTGTGAAAAATTAGGGCTCATTAGGGAGGGAGCCTCCACTATGGATTTTTTTATGGAGTCAAAAGCTTGAATTTCTTGTGGTCCCCAATGATATTGAACATCCTTTTTTATTAAGTTTTGTAATGGCCTCACCATTTGCGAGAAACTCGGGACAAACCTTCTAACAAAATTTATTTGACCTAGAAAAGATTGCATAGATTTTTTGGAGGAGGGGGGAGGAAGATTGGAAATGACTTTAGTTCTTTCAGGATCAATGATCATTCCCTAATTGGATACTATGAATCCGAGAAACTTTCCTTGTTCCACTACAAAGACATACTTCTTAGGATTTAGAGAGATGTCGTACTTGCGACATCGTTGCAGAACATATCTCAGATGGGATAAGTGATCTCTCTTATTTTTGGAGAAAAGAGTGACGTCATCAAGATAGACCACTACAGATTGATTGATGAGATTGCGAAAAGAAATATCCATTGCTCTTTGGAAAGTGGGCCCATCATTTATAATCCCAAAAGACATCTTTCTATAGGCGTAGGTACCCCATGGGGTACGAAAAGTGGTTGTCAACTGGTATGGGGGAGACATGAGGACCTGGTTGTACCCTGAAAAATCATCTAGTAGCTTTTAGAACCAGATACTTGCTGGAGAATTTGTTCCATTGGAGGAACAAGATAATTTTCTTTGTCAGACGCTCAGTTTAAGTTTCGAAAATCGACATAGAGTCGAATTTCGCCACTTTTCTTCCTTACAGGGACAAGATTAGATACCCATTGTGTGTGTCTCACTGGAAAGATTATCTTTGCATTCAATAGTTTGTTTAGTTCTTTCTTGACCGTTGGTTCGATCTTAGGGTGCATCTTTCTCAGCTTCTACTGAAAAGGTTGAGTCTGGGGTTTTATGGGGGTGATGTGTTGTATAATGTTAGGGTCAAAAGTTTTTAAATCATCGTATGTCCAAGCAAAGACATCCTTGAATTCTTTAAACAGTTTTATAAAGGATGACTTCTCTTGCTCGGAACATCCCGTTCCTAGATTGATACATTGTGGATTATCTTTAGTCCTTAGATTTACTTTTTCATGAGTCAAGGAAGAACTATTTGTTTTACAATTTAACGATTTCCTGAATTTGTTATGCAAATCATAAAAAATTTCTAATCTTACCACATATTTAGGGATAGAATTTACTAGATCTGATGTTGATTCGGGAGACCTTGGGTTAGATATTACCATAAAATTGTGGAGATTTTCATCCTGGGTGCTCTCATCGATAACTACACCTTGGAAAGTGTCCTCCATGTGAAAAAAACTGATGATCTTCTGATCATCATCGAACACTCTCCAGTTAGTGATGTTGTCTGGGACTGATGGTCTGAACAACAACTCAATTGAAATGCGTTTGGAGAAAGACCTGTGGGAAAAAGTTTAGAAGCGACATTAGCTAACAAGTCAGCCTCAGATTTGTTTAATCTTGGAATGGACTTAATGTTAAATGAGAAAAATTTGTGCATTAGATTCCATACCTCGACTTGATAACTTTCCAGGTGTGGTGATAGGAAATGTATGGAATTTCTTACCTATGTGACCACAATTTCCGAATCATCGATTACCATTAAGTTATGTACATTCATATCTACTACCTTTTTTAGTCCTTGCAGAAGTGCCTTGTATTCGACGGTGTTGTTTGTACATTCAAATTCTAATCGGCAAGTGATCAGAGTTTTATTACCTGTTGAGTCAATGAGCACACATCCTGCACCAACTCCTTCTTTAGATTTGGATCCATCGAAGTAGAGAGACCATATGTGATCTTCATCGACCGTATTAGGCACATTAGGTAGAGCTGCTGACTATGTGCATGTCATGAGTTTCGACTATTGTTCCGGATCAATGATGATGGAAGTTTCCACCATGAAGTTACCGAAAAAGGTGTTCATTCCCTGCATTTTGGGTGAATTAGTGGAAGCAGTAAATGGTTCATTAGCGCCATTTAAATTGGTCATGGTGTGCTTGAGGTAACGCTCATGATTAATCATAATTCTGTTAGGATTTCCATTCTCTGGGAGCCACAAATGGGACCAATCTATCACAAAGTATCCATGCAACTGTTCAGACTAATCCCTACTTAAAAATAAACCATACACTTCAGGGATGTCAACAACAATGATATCAATAATCTGGTGAACCTTAGGATTAGAGGATAGCCTAACAAGTACATTTTTTAATTCACCAATTACCTTAACATTCGTCCGATTGAGCTGAATGATTTTTAGACTGGAAGGTTGAACTTCAGCATTGATTTTTTGGCAGACAAACAAAGGCATCACATTTGATGATGCGCTAGAATATACCATGCAATGATGTACATTTCTATTGAAAATTTCAAAAATTAATAAAAAAGGTGGGACATTTTTGTGAGTATTATCAACAGAACTTTGTTGGTTTTTAGTCATTGTCCCTGAAATTACTTTATCTACATTTGATACAGTTTTTATAGTGAGGTCTCTTTTATTTGAGGGTTCTAGTGTTGTTTTAGTAGGGACCTTTTGAGGTGTTTTAGGATTGATTTCTACAATTTGTTTGCTGTTCAGATTTTTTTTTTGTTGTTTTCTGCAATGTTCTAAAGCATTTTCTGCAGAAGAAAAGGAAATTTCAAAAGTTCATAAACATAAATATTAGCTCTAGGTTTCTTTAGGTCTTCAATCAAATCATATTCTAAACTTGGGGTTGCTGAATTCTGTTTTGTTTTAGTTTGTTTAAATTATTTCTAAGGCGCATTAGTTCCTATTTCAGAAGAGGGTTTATTCTAAGTTTTACTTCTGGTATTGTAAGGATGGATAGTTTCAAAATTAGGTGGAAAGATATTGTCGAAAAAATTTCCAAAGATATTGGGAGACGATTCCTCTTCTTCGAATGTTTCTTCTTCAACCACATCTTCAGAATTCTTAGGGGGAACTAAGTTATCATGTGCTTCAAGGATTGTTTGTATAGCGTATTGTAAGCTTTCGAAATTTAGGCCTTCAGGTTTTGGGTTTGGCCGGTTTGAGGGAAAAGGTTTTATAAAAGTAGGTTTGTAAGTCCCTTTGCTTGAATATGCTTCCTCAACTAATCTCCTTAAGTCTACGACTTGATTTGATAATTTCTGGATGACCTTTTGTAAACTTTCCAAATCTGAGCTCTCTGATTGTGTTTTGGTTCGGGGAGGTCTATGAAGAATTTCTATTTTCTTCTTAGAAGACGGGGTAATCTTTTCCTCGTTACTAAGATTATATTTTAGGCTTAAAATATCCTTTTCGATTTGGCTTGCCTCCTCGAAGGCTTCTAGAAACGTTGTCTTCTTAGACCTTTTAACCCAAATTGCTACATTCTGATGTAGGGATTTGGTGTAATATGCGACAATGAGATTTTCAGCAGGCATTGAATCAACGAGGATTCAATTTTTTAATGTGAGGAACCTTTGGTTAAAATCTTTTATTTTTTCCTTAGGGTTCATCTTTAAGCTGGAGAGTTCCATGACTAAGATTTCAAGAGATTTATCATCTCCGAACTTCTCAAGGAAACAAGACTCGAATTTGTCCCAAGATACAATGGTGTGGGGTTGTTGGGAAAAATACCATGTAGAGGCATTGCCCTCAAACGTATAAGGAAAGAGTCTACATACTACATCTTCATGTTCTATGCTTTAGAGTCTAATGGCTAGCATGAATTCCTTTATATGATCCTCGACAATGTGCTTAGAGTCTAGATCGAATTTAGGTAGCCATTTCTCTGGGTGTTTAGGAAAAGAGTGCTTGGGTCCAGGTATGGCCACAACATCTTGATCGAGCCAAGGTCTGGCAGGATTGTTTTGATTTTCCATGGGCGTAGGTGGTGTCGAAGGCTGAGATGGTTCATATGAAGAATTGCCTTCGTCAGATGAATCCTCTCCTGAAGAGGAAGGAAATGAATGAGGTGGTGAAGGTGAGATTCCAGATCCTCCAGTTGCAGGAGTGGGGATGTGATATGGATCTGTGGGGTTTAGGAGAAAACTTGTGCTTTCAAGTTTCTCTCTAATATCAGAGAAATCTAGAGGTTGATTCAGTGGCTGACCAGGTTGTCTGATACGGGCCAAAGCACCGTGTGTCCTTAGTAGTGACTGGTGAACAATTTCTTGTATGTTCGACCCTTGAGGGTTTGGTGTTACTGGATCAACGGTAATCTGTGGATTTTTGTTTGAGGTAGTTGTTGTTTGAGATGTAACATTGTTGTCAAAATGCCTCCTTGTTACTATAGGGGAGCGAGTGTGTGGGGGAGGAGTCTTGTAACTTCCATGTCCCATCAATCATATTCAGGCCCTCCTTCTAGTGCCATTTGTTGACGAGCGAAAATGACCATTCGTCAATTGGAAGAACGAGTCTGGTCCGGGGTTGTCTAAGTAACCCAAGTCGTTTGGTATAACTCGTTCTGACAGGTTTAATGGCTCTGTTGGCCAATCTAAGAATCCTAAAAGAAACAAAATAAAATAAAAGAAATAAATAACTAAATACTAAATACTATATATATATATATATATATATATATATATATATATATATATATATATATGCTCTAATGTGACTGTAATAGGCGTATTTAAGCAAAAAATAGATAACTCTCATTTATATACATTATTTACAAGCTGTAAGTTTTAATCTAAACTTACTAAACTCAATGTGAAAATGATTGCTTTGAAGAAGCAAATAAAGAAAGCACATAAACATATTTTTGATTTTTCTTTTATAAGTCTTAAACTAGTGGAAGAAATGTTATGAAACAGAAATGTATAGATAGTCAAAAGCCAAACTTTATGTTCGAATTTTAGTGATAAACAAATTTCAGAAAAATGAAATTGAGCTAACCTGCTAGCAAGCTGATGATATGCATCCAAACATATGTGCAATCAGAAAACATTTAACCACCTTGTCCAGGAGGGAAACCTGCAATGAATCTTAAGTCTATTCTGAATAAATGCAGAACAATTATGTTGGCAGTTAAATTTTAATAACAGAAATAATGATATCAATAGTTACTGTGATCTCATGATTGCAAGTAATTACATTATGCAAAATCTATTAGCAAATATCCTTGCATTTAATCTTTCAACGAAAATTAAAGGAGAGATCCTATAATTGAAGCTGAATAGATGATCACACGATTACTATCTAAAGCAATTATTTATGGACAACATTTATCAAGGAATTATCCCAATAACATAATAAATCATGAAGACTAAAGCTATTAAAACCTATTATCATATCAGGATAAAAAAAACTTAAATGAAGACACCATCCACAAGAAGCTAAAGCCGAAATGTGCATTGTTGTTCCATTAAAGTCTATAAATCAAATGTCCATCTTATGCCCCAGGAGAGGATGCCTTCATTACAAAAATGTCTAGTATTTAAAGATTTAAGTCAAGCTAAACATCTTATCTTGTGGGATATGATTAAATCTCAAAATGATTTACTAATTACAAAATAGAGGGTAATAGAACCACTCCATATCACACTGTATCTCTCAAAACTATAAAAAGATTGTTTCTGTTTACAAAAGATGAGCCAAAGAAATGGCTAAGAATCTCATAAATGGTCCATATCATCAGATCACCACTAGCCACACGATATCCTGAAAGGAAAAATGAAAATAAAGGAGTTTAGATATTATTCTAACCAATAGTTTTGAAAAATTCGAATGAGAATAGACTGGCTACAGAATCAGCTGATTTTGTAGTTAGTTTTATTTTAAACAACAGAAATCTAATTAAATCTATATTAATAGAAAAACTAAACAAAAACACAACTAAGATAAACAAACAAATCTTTACCTCTTAACTGCATGCTAAATTTGACTCATAAGACCTCAGAGTTAACTACTGTTGTGACACACTCAACATTCTTTATTATTACGTTTCCAGTTCTTTTCAAGCACTTCCCTTGCCTTTGAGCATTGAACTTTAGTCTGTGATTTTCACTCATTAATGAGTCGATCTGAGTGGTGAGGGTTTTGATCTGTAGTTGAAGGGAAGGTATATCTGTGTAATATTTGTCGATCCAAAAAAAAAAAACCTCACACCGTGGATCTGGAATAGTTGTTTGAGGATATCCATGGCTGTGTGTCAGAATGCTACTGCTGTTGTCTGTGGGTTCTTTACCGAGTTTGATCCCTGGAAAACCTTCGCTCTGCTTCAGGCACAGTGGTAGATTGTCTACGAAATCGTAGGTCTGGCTGAGATCTGGTTTGAGGTAACTTGGGTCTTCTTTTGACAAGAATTTCTTGATCTCAGAATTGGATCTCTCATGGACCTCAATCGCTTTGATCGAGCTCATATGAGACTTTGATTTATTTAGTAGGCTCCTAGAAATCTCCCTACCCTTTTGTTTTTAAACCCTATATCCGAGTCATTTTTAGATAGTTTGCGTGAGGGACTATTTGCGGTTTTTGCAAAGGTGTTAGGGCAGGCGTACTGCTCGTGGTCATGAAATTTAGAGGCTCTCGGATCAACATCTTGTTGATCAGAAATAGGCTCATCGAGCGCGGCCTTATCACAGGGTTCTTTGGATGAGGAGACTATTCTGTCAATGGAAGGGATTGGGGTTTCTTCTAACATGGGCTTATTACCTTCTACGGGGCTAGGTGTAAAAAAGCCATTTTGAGATAGGAAAGTGTCCTAATCATCACCCTGCAATTTGAAATGATGGACTAACAACATCCTTATCAATCAATGATGAAATAAACTGGAATTCAAACACTGTTTCTTATACCTCTTGCCCATCTTATATAAACTTCTCAATAAATAGAAAGGCATATTCAACTGGAAACCGATGAAGTTCATTAACAGTCTTATGTGATATAGAAAAATGAGTCCAAAGCAACCCTCGCATGTAACGAACTGTCTCAAGATTGGCAATAAACCGTGCCACCTAGTTTTTGACAGAGATATAGGTATACCTTTATCACAACACTGGATCTTCCGAGAGGTAAAGAACAAAATCCATGGCACCTCCTCCAATTTGTTATTCTTAAAACATTTTTTCTCTATAAGTGGAAGACCTGTTGCCTGGCTTAAAAACTCCTCGGTGATTTCAACTTGAATGTCACCTACTTTGGCTCAGCATCCATTGAAAGAGAGGGTGAAGTCCTAGGCCACTTTCAAGTTGTAACCTTGAAATTTCTCAAGGAATTCGAGCCAGCCTTGACCCTTAAGGTCTTCCCTTGCGTCGTCATACAGGAGCAGGGTTTGCGAGCCATTTGGTTCGATACGGACAATAGGGGCCATGTGGATTTGAACAAGCAGTCACAGAGGCAACATAAGCCACTGTAAGCAAGAAGGGTTTCACAGAATATAAAGAACCAGGGCTAAAACCAAGGAAATAAAACCCTTGCACGAATTAAATGGAGGAATAAGGGGTTTCATAAGAGAATCAGGAATTTTGTGTAATGAATCACTGAGGGTACAGAACAAAGTCCGAGACTTAACTTGAAATGATGGACATGTCTTTTTCAAAAATCTACTATTAGCAGAGTACATAATATAACAAGATGCATTTAAGTATCATCATCGTGCAAAGGGTGGAGTTGTTCATTATAAGGTGCTTGACAAATCAAAGCATAGCAACCAAAGAGAGGATTTATCAAGAATCATACATGAAACAAACTCATAGCTTAACATCAATTGATTATTGGTGTATATTTTAAAGGTCTAGAGTAAACCTCATAACAATGAGTAATTTTAAAACAACTAATTTATTGTCATGAGATAGGCCTTAAAGCAAAATATCATTCTCAAAAATTTTTGTATGATGATTTATTTTCCTAGGGAAATAAGACTTAATTTCAAATGCAATAAATTCTCAAGTTTCAATGCTTCGTTCATGCTTTCAGTCATGAACGAAGCATGAAAACGAGAAACAGGAAAATAAAAGCTTTTTATAGCCCAAAACTCATCTTTCAAGTAGCAATTTTCATGTGATTAAGCGGAGGCAGCAACAAAATTTATTATTCATTGCTTAAAGAAGTGAAAATATTGTGGGGCTTCCAACAAGGTGTTGAAAGATCTCTGATATTTTCCCGAGAAAGAAAATCCATGTGAAGCATGAGATATCATCTAAAAAAATGAGTACGAACCTTTATTTACTGATTGATGGATGCGAAAAAGGGCCCATGAGGTCACTATGGATTAGATATAAAGGAAAGGAAGCCTTTTGAGTATTTCCTTTGTCGAATTTCTTTTACGGGTGTTATACAAGAACACATCCCTCACAAATTCCTTTGGAGAAGTGGATGTTAGGTATACCATCAACCATTACCTACTTGCTAAGTTGTTGCATATATCTAAAATTTAAATTCATGAAACTTTTGTGCCATATCCTACTTCTTTCATTAGCATAGGTAAGTAGTAATGCATAATCTAGTTCAATAAATTCAGAAAATGTGTAGATTCTAGATTGATGATTTACCTCACCGGTAGAAAATATGGAATTAGTTTGCATGTCATAGATATCCACTAGATCAGGTGTGAGTATAAATCTCTTTCTCGTGCCAAATTTTTTCATCTGATACAAGGAGAGAAGATTAAAGAAATGTTTGGGAATGTGTAACACATTCTCGAGGCTTCTGTTTGTGAATTCAATTCTTCATTTGTCGGCAACCTCGACTGGAGAGTTGTCCCCCATCAGAATAGGAGGACCTTTGCATGCATCCAATGAAGAGTAGAATTATTTTATGGTTTCCATGTGGTTTGATGCACCTGAATCTATGATCCAAGCATCAAGAGAGGAGTTGATGGCAATCAAAGCATGGCTAGAATTACCTTTCTTGGGATTCTGATATTCTGGTTTCTTCTTCTTGACACCCTCAGGGATGCGATCTCCAAGGTTGTTTTGTTGAAGTATTTGGGTCATTTGATCTATCTATTTCTGCATACATGCATATTTTGGATGGAATCCTTTATGGAAGTAAGTGCATTTCTCCCCTTTTATTCCCTTTCCACCTTTGGATCCCAAGGCATCATTGAAGGGTTTTGAGTACCCTTCCTTCTTTTGATTTGCATGTGATTTCCTTTTATAGTTTTCTTTAGATTTCTGAATTTGAATACCGCTACCATATTGCACATTAGGTGCATGTGTATTTGGGCCTTTGTTTTTTCCCATGTTGATAATCTTGTTCTGCTCTTGTGTTAGAGATTCATTAAAGACCTCAAGAGAGGGAATATTTCAGGTGGATTATTCTCTGGATTATTCTTTGTTTGAACCATTTCTTCAAGATTGGTCTTCCTTCTGACTTATCTGAAGACCAAATCTCAATTGTGCACTATTTTCCTTGATGTAGGATCCCAAAGCTTATATCCTTTCAGTCCTTGTTTGTATCCAATGAAAATACATTTGATTTCCTTCTTCTCCAACTTGCTCCTCTTTTCCTTGGGAACATGCAAAAATGCATTACAACCAAATACTTTGAGATGTGAAAACGAAGGCGTCTTACTATACTATACCTCATGTGCATTCGTGTCAACTAGCGCCGATGAAGTAGACATATTCACTAGATATTTTTTAGTGTCAACTACCTTTTCTTAGAATTCTTGTGTGAGCCCAACACCACTAAGCATGCTCCTAGCCTTGTCCATCAATATTATGTTAATTCTCTCAAAACCTCCATTTTGTTGTGGGGAATATGGAGTGGTATTTTTGTGGGCTATTCCACACTGCTTACATAACTAATTAAATTCTTTTCCACAAAATTCACCACCATTGTCATTTATCAACACCTTAATCTTCTTATCTGTCTAGTTTTCTACAAGAGATTTAAAATATTTTAATTTCTCGAAAACCTTTGTTTTCTTCCTTAGGAAATATATCCATGTCTTCCTCGAAACATCATCTATGAAGGAGACATAATACACTAATCCACCAAGTGAAGGCACTGAAACAAGGCCAAACACATCACTATGAACCAAATCTAGAATACCCTTTTCCCTTCTCAATCCATATGGGAACCTCACCCAAATTTTCTGTTAAGCCCTAATATTGGCTCATTACCCCTTAATTGGGGCATATTAGATTAGTAATGCTATTTTATTTATGTCGACTTTAGGCCATTAGTTGTAATTTAGATTAGTAATGTTATTTTAATTATGTTGGCTTTAGGCCAT
>JASDQU010197670.1:17521-35865 GCA_032191745.1 Picea mariana | reverse complement strand
GAATGGCTAGTCATGCCGTTTGGCTTGACGAATGCACCGAGTACCTTCATGAGGTTCATGAATGAAGTCCTGAGGGAATTCATCAGTAAGTTTGTCATTGTTTATCTGGATGACATATTGATTTTCAGTAAAACACAAGCAGAACATATGAAGCATTTAGTTGCAGTAATGACGAAGCTACAACAGGAGAAGCTGTTGATCAACATGAGGAAATCTTCATTTATGAAGACAAAACTCATTTAATTGGGATTTGTCATATCGATGAATGAGTTAAAGATGGATCCAGGTAAAGTGGAAGTGATTAAGAATTGGCCATCACCGAGAAATGTATTCAAGGTGAGAAGTTTTCATGGTTTGGTAGTTTCTACTGAAAATTCATCAGAAATTTCAGTGGAATCAGTGCAACAATGATGGATATAGTGAAGAAGTGACATAAAACTTTTCACTGGACAGCAGAGGCTGAAAGGAGCTTCAATCTGTTGAAGCAGAAGATAACAAAACAACCGGTTTTGGTGTTGTCGGATTTCCAGAAGACCTTTCAGGTGAAATGTGATGCAAGTGGGTATGCCATAGGAGCGGTCTTGAGTCAGGAAGACAGACTAGCTGCATATTTTAGCGATAAGATGGATGAGGCAAAGATGAAATACTCCACGTATGATAATGAATTTTATGCTATCATACAGGCATTGAAGAAGTGGAGGCATTACTTGATCCCGAAAGAATTTGTTTTATATAGTGATAACCATGCATTGCAATTTGTGACTCAACATGAGAAGTTGAATCAGAAACATACAAAATGGGTAGAGTATATGTAGAACTTCACATTTGTGATTAAGCATATTTCGGGTACTGCTAACAAAGTGGTTGATGCTTTGAGCAGGAAGTGTTTGTTGTTGCAGGAGTTCTGTGTCAAAACATTGGGTTTTGAAAATCTCAGGGACATGTATGTAGGTGATGCAGATTTTGGAGAGGCATATGAGGCAGCTGAGAATCCAGTTCTCAGGGAAAGAAGCCCATGGATAGATTATATGATCCAGGAGGGATTGTTGTTCAGAGGCAATCAATTGTGCATTCCAAATTGCTCCATGAGGGAGAACTTGTTAAAAGAAAAACACAGTGGTGGCTTAGCAGGACACTTTGGTCATGACAAAACATTCACTAAACTGAATGACTCTTACTTTTGGCCAAGGATGTGAGCAGATGTCAAGAGGTTCATTGAAAGGTGTAGTGTTTGCCAGCATTCGAAGGGAAGGAAGCATAATGCAGGTCTTTATCATCCATTGCCCATACCAGAGAGGCCATGGGAGGAGATAAGCATGGATTTTGTATTGGGTTTTCCAAGGATGCAAAGAGGAGTCGATTCGATCTTTGTGGTAGTTGACAGATTTTCTAATATGGCACACTTCATTCCATGCCAGAAAACTAGCGATGCGGCACACATCGCAAATTTGTTCTTCATAGAGGGCATTCGACTTCATGGATTACCGAAAAGCATAGTTTCGGACAGGGATACTAAATTCGTAGGGAATTTTTGGAGGAACTTATGGAAGAAGATTAGAACTAAATTGGTGTTTAGTTCTGCTTATCATCCGTAGATAGATGGAGAAACCGAAGTGGTCAATAGAAGTCTGTGGGACTTGCTGAGGAGCTTAGTGATAGAGCACCATAGCAACTGGGATAGCATATTGCCACAGACAGAGTTTGGATACGATGACTCAGTGAACAGGAGCATAGGAAAAAGTCCATTTCAGGTTGTATATGGGATGCATCTGAGAGGATTTTCTGAACTAAGGGATTCAGAACAGACTGCGACTAGCAGTGCTAGTGCAAGGGAATTTGCTGAGGCAATGAAGGAACTTCACGACCAAGTGAAGCAGCGACTGATAGATTCAAATCAGAGACAACTTCAGTTTGAAGTTGGCGCTCTAGTTCTGGCACATTTGAGGAAGGAAAGGTTCCCAAGGGGAATATACAATAAGTTAAAAATGAAGAAAATTGGGCCATGTAAGGTCTTGAGAAAGTTTGGGGAAAATGCCTATAAGATTGAGTTATCAGATGACATCGGAATATCTCCGATATTCAATGTTGCATATTTATACCCATACAGGGCTAAAGAAGCAGACACTAGAACTGAGGAACCAGTGATCCAATGGATGAAACAATTACCAGTTGCGGGAAAGCCACAGATGGAATGCATACTGGACAAGAGAATGGGTAAGAAGACCAGGAGGAAAGAATACTATGAGTATCTGGTCAAGTGGAAGAATCATCCAGTGGAAGATGCCAGCTGGGAGACTGAAGTCGTGATACAAAAGCATGGACGGACCATGCAGGAGCTCATGATTAGGAGCCCATGAAAGTTTTCAAGCTGAGGAGTATGATGCGGGAGCATTGCCAGCACATGTAGCGAGCCAACACATTAAGTGGAAACCAGCTGGACTAGCAGCACAAATTTTGAAAAAGCCTTGGGGCTGTTGTGCAGATCTTAAATGATTCATTTAAGAAATGGCGCACTTGTATATTGTAATGGACCTTGAGCGGATAGCTCTCGTCCTTTGGTAGATAGTCGACATTTAATAAGATTTAATGCTGGTAGATAGGATTTTAATTGTAGATTCGATAGCTTTAGAGCCCAAGAGCGAAAACAGATATAGACACCCTCATTGTATCATTGTATCATGAGATTAGCATTCAGAAGAGAAGAGTAGGCAGAGAATAGTGTATGAATAACACCCATGTACAGGCATTTGAATTAATAGAATAAAGTTTTAATTCAATTTCATGGTTTGTGTTATTTCTCTGTGTGTTGATGCTCATGAATGTTAGCTTCCTGTCATGCATTTTCTTTTATATGCTGTGTATGTGATTTCATGGTTTACCTGAAAGTCTGAGAGGGTGAGTAAATAAGTTTAAATTGTTTCTCTAATTGAGCCAGAAAATTCCTGCAAGGAGTGCAGTTGAATTCTACGCAAGGAGTGCATTGCCAGAAGGGTTCAATTAGAGTTAACAATTTTTCTCATTTCCTCGAAGGTGCAGACAGGCATAGTTATGTGCAAGGAGTGCGCAGGCCAAGCTAAGCCTCAGAGTTGCGATTCTGAGTAGAAGTATTGGAAAGACTGCTACTGTAGGAGTGCGCAGAGTCAAAGACTTCAACACAAAAGTGTTTTCAAAGATTTGCTATAAAGAAGGCGTGCAAGGTTCCTTCCTGAAGGCTGAAGTTGTGAAAGAGCTCAGGGGGAATAGGCCTTTGATTTCACTGAAGGATAAGTGCAAGGAAACTGCCGCTGAAAGTCTGAGGGAAGCATCACAGGTTGGAGAGCGAGTGAACGATTCTCGTGGGAGACACTTCTTCATTTTGCAGAACCCTAAAAAGGAATAACAGACGATCGAAATCCTCTAAGGAGATTTCGCGATTCACCGTCATCCGTTAGATCTCGAGGAGTTATGCAGGGGTTAAGCCTAGTGTGCAGAGGAGAAGTCTCGGGGTGGTCATCGGGATTTTGAAATCATCGAAAAATCAGGGTTTCCAGAGACAAGAAGCTCTTGCACATTTGAATCGCGATCCGCGATACCCTGACAAGCTTTGAAGCATCCATTTATGAGGATGCGTGTCAAGAGATCCCGAAGAGTCGGAGTTTGGGGCATCGCAGTTTCCGGAGGTAGGAAACTCTTGCAACTTGAAGTCACGATTCGCGATATCCCGATAGACTCAGAACCATCCATCATGAGGGAAACATGTCAGGAGATGCCGAGGAGTCAAGGTTCGACATATCGGAGTTTTCAAAGGAAAGAAACCCTTGGAACTTGAAGTCGCGATTCGCGATATCCCGACGGAAGAGATGTGTGGGCCACAACAGGACTAGTGGAGTACAGGTGGCATCACAAATCGGGGATCGAGAAAAGAAAAGTTTCGAGTCCTTCGACATCAGGAGTCACGATCCCACGAATCCCGAAATTCCGATAGAAGGGACAAGGAGTTAAGGTGATAACTCATACGTGCGCATCGGGGATTCGGTGCATCGGGCATCGGGAGTCGGCAAATCAAAGTGCACGACATCACGAGTTGAGAATTTGTGATAGAGGAGAAGCCCCGACACGTACAAAAAGAGGTCAGTGTTGACTGAACCATTGGGTCTCGGAGATTCGAGAGCCCAGAAATAAATAGTGAACTTGCGAAATCGCGAATTCTGATTTCCCGACTATTAGGGGAGATCTTTGGAGGAGTTTCTTTGGGTAAAGAAGATTCCTGATAAGGAATCAGAAGAACCTTTGAGTTCTTCGGGCCAAGGGGAGAGAAGGTCCTGAGGAAGTGGACGTGCCTAGTTGACGCGGCTGCATTACAACCTTATCTGGGTTTCTAGATTTCCTGTGCTTCATTCAAAAAGCGTGTGTTGAAATCCTCTACCTCATTTTTGAACGTATGTATTTAACATTACATCAATAAAAAATTTAATGTCCAAGTACTATCAAATATGTTCATTATCTTGTGGTCGACAATCTTTTATTATCATATATCTGACTCATATTCAAGTAATATACATTATAAAATTTACAGAGAAAACAAGGCATTTTCACCTCCGTTACTACTGTCTTTGGTTCAAAAACTCCAAAGCCTTGCATGAATGTTTTTGTTCCATTGGCGTTCTTTGGGACAAAATCTGCAATCACTAGAACAAATGAAACAATATACCTTGATCAAGATAAATTTTCTTTCAAGAGAAACTTGGTGCATTGATTATTTTGTTGTGTGTATGCAAGTAGTATACTTTAATTCGACATACCTAATAATAATGGTGGAAAGGGAATATTTGTTATTTCCTTTGTGAATCCCATGAGACACAATAAAACTAATGTCAGGAATCAATAAAAAATTATCTTTTCGGAAGCCATGCAATGTAAATGCAAATGATTGTGTTTACTTCACTTACAGAATGAATAAATGAAATGAAAAGTTGTATATATAGATGATATGTTGAGGTGAAAGAGAAAGGGTTCATGAATGCACATATTGAGCACAACATTGGCACAAATGGTATCCTATGAGAATAATTTGTATTTTGGTATGTTATTCTTCTTAGAAATAACTCATGCAAACAGTAATCACATAAATATAATCAAGAAAAATATCAAGAAGTAGACTGTATGAATTAGCATAATCTCTATGTCCCTTTTTGGAATAATAGGGCTATCGTTGAAATAAAAAATCCACATTGTAGAGGTATGAAAATGTTAGAATGGAGATTCATTGCGGTTGAATTATTGTAGATTTTAACCTTGTACAATATTTACTGCAAACACATTTTCAGTAAAAGAATAGAAAATATACAATGGAAATGCAAACATTACAATCATATTTTTCCCTTGGAAACCAAAACTAGGAAAACCAACATATTCTATATTCATTCATAGTGTTACATTGCTTAGAATACAATATAATTATAGGATCCAACGATATCCAAAACCCTAACCCAATGACTTGGATTAATCAACAACCTTAATTCATTAACCAGAAATAGAAAACCATCGAAAAAAAACCATTTGTCCAAAAATCCACCCAACAATGGACACAAAAATCGAGGCAAAAATGTGACACATTTCTGGAGGAAAAATATTTTCTTGGGGCCATTTCCCCTAAACCACTGTGTGGGGGATTTTTCCACCATGTACGCCCCCTCAAACCCCCCCATGCACCCAACTCAACGTAGACACTACTAATTGTGCAAGGAATATAGAACATACCCAACATTCTCCCACTTGTTTTTTTCTTTGCATACAGGGGGTTTACAAGGTTACATAGTCAACAGTGTAGGGAAACAATGCCCATGGATCCTCTACACCAAGAGAACTTCTCAATGCTCATATATATTGTTAATGAATCTACAACATTCTTCAAAGTGTCCACTTTCATCAGCAACATCTTCTTTTCTTCATCCATGTCTCTCACAAACTGATATTGAATATCAATATGCTTTGTTTTTGAATGATAAGTCAGGTTCTTCACCATTAAAACTACACTCTAACTATCACAATATATCCTTACACCTTTCTGTACCAACCCAATACTTGAACACAATCTTTATAACCATATTTCTTCCTTACTTGCATGAGTGGTTGACATGTATTCAGTTTTTGTTGTTGAAAGTGCCACCACAACTTGTCTTTTCCTCATCCAACTGATTTCTCCACCAAATAGGTTAAACACATACCCTATTGTAGATCTACTACGATCCAAATATCTATCCTAGTATGCATCCACAAAGCCATGTATATCCAGCACTATCTGCAATTCTAGTCTTCCTTGGTAGTGCAATCCATAGTTAGCACAACCACATAAATACCTCAAAACTCTTTTTACTATTAACCAAAGCTCCTTTCATGGTTTTGACATATACCTCCTCAAAACTCCCACTGTGTGTGAAATTTACGGTTTAGTAAAAACCATTGCATACGTTAAAATGCCAACTACACTCACATATGGAACACAAGACATGTCCTCCTCCTCTTCATGTGTCTTGGGACACTAATTCGCAGATAAATTTACACCAATAAGAATAGAGACCTTTACTAGTTTACATTCCCGCATATTAAACCTCTGTAATATTGTCTCGACATATTTTCTCTGATTTAACCAAAGTTTCCTCTTTTTTGGATCTCTTTTAATTTCCATGCCGAAAATGAAATTTGAAGCATTGAGATCCTTCATGTCAAATTTAGAGGACAAATGAGTTTTCAGATCGTGGATAATCTCGTTGTTGTTTCCTATCAATAACATGTCATCCGCATACAAGACCAAATAAATCAAATGATCACCAATTAATTTAAGTACACACAATGATCCTCTTTGCTTCTTGTGAATCAAAGTCCCAACATATAAGTATCAAATTTTTTATACTGCATCCTTGGTGATTGTTTTAAACCATATAAGGACTTTTTCATCTTGCATACTAGCTCCTTCTTTCCCTTCATTGAAAAAACTTATGGCTTCTTCATATAGATTTATTCTTCCAGATCCCCATGTAGGAATTCTTTCTTCACATCCATCTGTTCTACTTCAAAATCAAATGCAACAACAACAGATAAAAAAAACATTATAGAAGTTAACTTGGCAATAGAAGAAAAAAACTCACCAAAATCAATTCCCTTAACCTGGGAATAACCCTTTTCTACTAACCAAGCTTTGTATTTCTCCACTTTTCCTTATGCATTCAACTTCTTTTTAAATACCCATTTTGTGCAAATGGGATTTCTTCTAATCGATAACTCCACTAGATGCCAAGCCTCATTCTTATCCAAGGCTTCCATTTCTTCATCCATTGTATTTTTCCATAGCTTTCCATCCTCTGAATCCACTGCCTCCATGACAGTTCTAGGATAATCATCAGTAATAGACAAAGAAAAATTTGAATGAAAATCAGATGGAGTATACCTTTCCATTATCCTTGTTTCTCGGACCAACCTCCTCAATACTGGAGTATGAGGATCTTCTTCTTCTTATTTTTGTTCTTCTTTAGAGTCTGATTCATCATCATTTAAATCAAACTTTATTTTCTCTTCTTCTTCCTTACTTGATAGGACTCCCTCTTTAACAACATCCTTCATTTCTCTAAATACCACATCTTTTCTATACACATCCTTACTAGTTTCTTGATTCCAAAGCTTATAACCTTTGAGACCATGTTTATACCCAATAAATATACACTTTTCAACCTTATTATCTATCTTACTCTTGTTTTCATTTGGATCATGAGCATAGGCCTCACAACCAAATACCTTTAGATGTGTGAGAGAAGTTTTATTACCAGCCCATACATCTCATGGATTCTTTTCATCCAGTGCTGATGAGGGTGATCTGTTGACTAGGTAACATGCAATACCCACTTCCTTTGCCCATAATTCTTTCCCTAACCCGAAACCACTGAGCATGAACCTTGTTTTTTATATCAACATCATGCTCATCCTTTCTACAACTCCAATATAATGAGGTGTATATGGATTGGTATTCTTCCTTTTTATACAACACTTCCTACAAAATTTTTCAAATTCATTCCTGCAGAACTCTCCACAATTATCTGTCCTCAGCACCTTCATTATTTTCTCTCTTTGATTCTCAACAAGATCCTTAAACACTTTAAACCTGTCGAAGACTTCAGATTTCTTCCTGAGGAAATATATCCATGTATTCATTGAGAATTCATCTATAAATGAGAGATAGTACACATATTTTCCCAATAATGGGACCGACACAAGTCCAAAAACATCACTGTGAAATATCTGTAAAATTTATTTTTCCCTCATTGCTCCAGATGGGAATATTAACCGATTTTTCTTCCCATATACACAATCTTCACATAAATTAGAATACAGAGAGCCGTTAGAAATAAATTCAACCATACCTTTACCATGTAGTAGTTGAAGACCCTTCTCTCTGATATGCACCAGTCTTTGACGCCACAACATAACCTTTTCTCTACATATTGTAGGAGTTATTTTTTCTTCAACTACAATATCAGGAAAAATGGAACTATTACAACCATCACTAATAGTGCTTCCTTGCAGCTTATATAGATTTCCAAATTGAACTCCCTTCAGCAACACCATTTCTCCTTGAACCATCCTGCAAGTTTCCTTTTCAAATATTGTTTTTACCCCTCCATCGTCCATTTTTCTTACATAAATCAAATTTTTGGCCAAACCTGGTATGTGCATAGCACCATGCAGTGTTCTAATCCTTCCAACTATGAGCCTCAACTTGATTTTTCCTCGTCCTATGATTCTGGTTGTTGAATCATCACCTAGGAAAACATTACCTCCATCATCACCTCCTAGTTCATATTCACAGAACCACTCCCTATGGGGATTCATATGAAAGGATGCACCTGAGTCAACCAAAAATGACTCATGATTTGCATATGTTCTTGAAGAATATAAGTACAGATACCATCCTTCTTCCTTGGAGGTATTTTCTTTTGTAGAAGAAGATTCTTCAGATCCCTTGTTTTTCTCAACTTTGGATCTACAGTGCTTCTTGTAGTGCCCTTATTTTCCACATATCCAACATACATTTACAAACTTTCTGGGAGATTTAGATATACCCTTAGATGTAGATTTCAAACTTGAGAACTTAGATATATTTCTTTCTTAGGAGCATCCTGTTGTAAAAAATGCATCTATTCTCTGTCCTTCCATGTTCTTCCATCTCATATCCTATGAAAACAAGGTTTAGACCACTTCATCAAACTTCAAGGAAGTTGTATTACTATCTATGGCCACAACCAGAATATCCCATGAGTGTGCTAAAGAACATAGTAAACTGATACACTTATCGTGATCTAATATTTTAATCTCAACAAATGTTAACTAACTTACCGCAGTATTGAAATCATTGAAATTATCTTCCACCGAGTCTCCATCTCCCATCCTTAGATTATATAACTTCTTTCTTAGTAATAGGTCATTTACTAGGGACTTAGACTGATACAACTTCCCCAACTTATCCCATAACTCATTGGTTGTAGCTTCCTATGAAACATTCAGTAATATTGAATCTGCGATACATGGTTGGATTGTGATCTTCACCTTTTGATCCAAATTTTTCTAGTCATCTTCTAAAGTTCCTATAGGTGCAGTACCTGGATCCATCGTGATCCACTAAAAAATCAATACCACAGGTCTCCCACTATAACAAGACTTATCACAGTCTCGATCCAAACCCTTGACCACAAAGGTGTCCCCCAAAATCCAACAAACCTATGATTCCAAATGTATATTTTAACCATGTACAATATTTAATAAAAACATATTTTCAATAAAAGAACAAAAAATATATAATGGAAAATAAAAACATTACATAGAGATTTTTCCCGTGGAAACCCAAACTGGGAAAACCGTCATATTCTATATTCATTCATAGAGTTAGATTGTTTACAATACAATATACATATAGGATCCAACGAAATCCAGAAACCTAACCCAATGACCTGGATTAGTCAATAACCCTAATTCCTTAACTAGAAATAGAAAACCATCGGAAAATAACCATGTGCCGAAAAAATATCCCAACAATGGACATGAAAATCGAGGAAGAAATGAGACATGTTTCGTGAGGAAAAAACAATTTCTCAGGGGAACTACCCCTGAACCCCCACGTAAGGGGGATTTCTCCCCCCTACACCTCCCCTGAGACCCCCCTATGTACTAAGTGTAACGTAGACACTACTAATCATGCAAAGAATATAACAGATACCCAACTATTATTATATCCATAATGATTATTCTACGTTATAATATCATGAGTTTGATGACTAGGTGGAGTCTAGAGACTCTAGTGGGATGGTAGCACATGAACCTGCAACACGATTGACATCAAATCCAACCATGTATTTTTAATAAAATTTAAATCAATTGTACAATCAATTCATATGAACCTTATTATACAAATGACATAGGAAAATTGTGTAGGAAAACTGTCTAGGACCAAATAGAATATGAGATGGTGTGGGGATCCAATACTCACTCATGGAAATGTTATCTTTCTCTTGGAAACACACATCATTAACCCTCAAAACTATGTTTGTGTCCATGGGAACATATCTTGTTGGATTGATATGTAGAGCCACAATCAGGTTGTGGTCAGATTCCTCCTTGGTTGAATAAAAGGGTCGAGTGTTGGATTTATTAACCATGGAGTCAGTCTGTATAGGAAAAAAAAAATGAAGATGGAATCTTCTTCTTCATCATAATAATTTACTTATTATTCTCTATATTCTCATGATGGTGAAATTTCTTGAAGATGGTCTGTCATAGCCTCCCAACTCTTGAATAGATAACAGATTTTCAGCAGCATCCTGCTTCACCATGGACCCAATTAGATGATGATTCATCTCACCCATCATGTAATATTCCATACTAGAATTAAGTTGGGATCTTCTATAAGTTAACTTTAGTTTTTCAACTTGTGGTGTAACTTATGTCTTGCAATTGGTGGAGCATGAATTTGTGTCTCCATGCAACATGCTAAGTGGACTGCCCTGCCCTTTAATGTTGTCATTTGTGCATTTCTCTTCTTTTCCTTCACCCATTTCCCTTCCTGTCTTTCATGCATTTCCCTTCTGATGAACCTACAACATATCAATTGCAGTTCCAAAGCATTCAATTATTCTGCAACATTGTCAAATTGCAATACAATTTGGCCACTAAAATAATTGTTTTTTATTATATGATATTTATTTATGTCACTTCTGTTAAAAAAATTAGCACCCAGTAAGGAAATAAATTCATATCAAAACATTCTGAGCCAATCTAAAATCACATTTGTGAAATTTTATAAATAAGTTTTTTTTTTTAGAAATAAATAAAATTAATATTAAATTGAATGAAAATTGAATAAATTTATAAGTGGTGAACCAAAGTGCACCCATTAATGTAAAATGGACCAAATAATTGGTAGTGATTTGGTTTTCATCATGGGGAGAAATCTATAGTCCCTTCCTTGCCTTGGCCTGGGGCAAGGACCAACAAGGTCTCACTTGTGCTTCTAAATTATTAGTTTTTTTTTTATAACTTCATTTCATAGGATTTTCATGCATGTTAATGTTGAGAGTTGAAACTAGAAGGGGTTTGTGGCTAGAGTGGTATTTAATGATCATTTGAAATGAAAAATTAATAATTTGGTTGTATAAGAGGATATACCAAATAGCATAGTCGACTATATAATTTTCAACGTCATGAAGTGTAATGTACCCAACCACCCACAGGTCGAGCTATGCCACTTAATACGAATGCAACACACCCAGCCAACTGCAGGTGAGGAAAACTGCAGTCTAGGGACTCACTTCACAACGACTTATCTCAATCTGAATCACTTCTAGGTTAATCAAGAGGAATGAAAACCACATGCTGAAATAAATATTCATGCCACAACATAAACTAAGCGATGTAAATATGTTGAACCTGCACATAATAGATCTAGATATAAAATACTACACACATTTCGAGAGAGAAATTGAGAAGGAAGAAGCAAGATAGAAAGAATGGAAGAATTCTCATTAACTGTATTCCACACTCAAAGATTGAATATTTTACAATAGATGTAGGATACATAAGTAACTAATGATCCATAGTGGTGGTCTATATTGATATGGACACACAACAACAATTACAAGAGTAATATGCCACCTAGTCTAGTCTCTCAGGCAGTTACGGGAGTGAATTGTCGCCTAGTTAAGTTAACTAGTCAACTAGTCTTCAGTTAACTGATAGAACAAAGAGTAGTGATTTGGTGATGATCCCAATATTGCATGGTGACAAAACCAATGAAACATCTAAACTAAATTCAACTAGCCAAACTGAAGTGTCAACTAAAAGAGAATATTCTCCAGGTGGAATATTCTCCCCTAGAATATAAGAGACTGGATAATGACTAATTATGACTAGTAAACAAGGAATAACCTTAGGAAAAATAAATCCTAGGTGTGTGTGAAGTAACTCCAACACCCCCCCTGAACATCACTATGGTGAAAATAAAGAATGGGCCCCGGCTACGAGGCCATGTTAGGTACCCAAATACAAAAGATACACTGAACTAAACGAGGAAAGAGGGAAAAAATCATGGGAACAAAAGCCCCCCTCAAATTACAATGCATAAAATAAAAAATGATAACAAACAAAAGGCAGTTTCTAAGCAACCATGTCCTTCACTCCAAGAAGACCTCGCAACTATGCAAGTTTGTGCTCTTTGAAGATTTTGTTGAAGTTGTAGATGTCTACACGGATATGATGAAGTATAGGCATCATTGATATTTCCACACATATCCACTTTATCTTCTTGTAATGAATAATATCCAAATAAATTTTGGTTGAAATTTTGAAAACCGTATGGCCGTTTCCAGAAAAATGTTGAAATTTTGTTGATTTTAAAACGATCATAACTTCACTTTCTGAACTCCATTTTGGACAATTTGTTTTTTCAAATTGGACATTTTCCTGAGAGGAATTTAAATATCCAATTTTTTTCTACAAGTTTGTCTCATAAAACATCAGAATGACATATGATGTGTGATGGACCCTTTTTGACTCCTGAGATGCATGCATGGTGCATGGAAAAGTGTCTGCATTTGACTCCTGAGATGCATGTCATATATCTTCCACATGAATTTTAGAAAAAAAATCTGAAATGGAGTAGACATCATCTTCAATTAATAGAATACAAATTTCTGCAAAAATGTTTGTAGAAGACTCTTCATAATAAGAGACTTGATCTTCTGATGGCTTCTCTTCTGGCTCTATCTGTTTGACCTCCTGCAAGAAATATTCACATTATTCTTTATTCTCAAATAGAACCTCCAATCTAGTCCATAATTCATTTGAGTTTAATCTTTATGATTCTTCATATACTTGATGGAAAAGTTCAGGATAAATAGACATGTCGATACTTCCTATATCCATATCTTGTCTATTGAGAAAGTCATTTTTCTCATTGACAGAATTAGGCTCTACTTCCATTGCCATGGTTATTTGGTATAAGCCTCTGTGTCTAAGATGAAGAAGAATTTTTGGCTTCCATTCCAAATAGTTATGAGGTGTGAGAAGTATTTCCAACAAAAATTCATCTTTTTGTTGTCTTCAATATTTTGTACCTGGAAAAAATGATTTGGTGTAGCTTTTTCTTAGAATTTCGTCGTCTTTGATACCATGTAAATGCGTTGAACCTACAAAAAATACATCTAGCTATAAAATACTACACACATTTGCATAGAGAAATTGAGAAACAAGAAACAATATAGAAAGAATGGAAGAATTCTGATTAACCGTATTCCACACTCAAAGAGTGAATAATTTACAATATATATATAGGATAAATGATTAACTAATGAGCCATAGTGGTGGTCTAAATTGATCTGTACACACACCAATAGTTACAAGAGTAAATTGCCACCTAGTCTAGTCTCTCAGGTAGTTACGGGAGTGAACTGCCACCTAGTTGAGTTAACTAGTCAACTAGTCTTCAGTTAACTGACCGAACAAAGAGTAGTGAGTTGGTGATGATCCCAATGTTGCATGGTGACAAAACCAATGCAACATCTAAACTCAACTCAACTAGTCAAACTGAAGTGTCAACTGAAAGAGAATATTCTCCAAGTGGAATATTCTCCCCTAAAATATATGAGACTGGATAATGACTAATTATGACTAATAAACAAGGAATAACCTTAGAAAAAATAAATCCTAGGTGTGTGTGAGGTAACTCCAACAAGCCATGCATAGTCATAACCAACAAGAATGCATACTATGGATACAAAATTCATAGATAAATAAATACACAGCGAAATAAGTACATAAGTAAATAAAACCATAAAAAACAACACTTATATTTAATGAAACAAATCACCAATTGGTTGCAGACCAAGGACGTTTCACCCAACTGTAGATGTTTTTGTTCCAAGTCTCAACAACAGTGCCACCACCGAGCCATGGCTATGAATCCATAAGGACGGTTATAGAGTGTCACTTGAATTCCAAACTAGCCAACACTCAAGCTCTCGCAGGATTTTCAACACCGACAACAATCCAATCCCACCGGCTCTCTTCTACCCAACCTGCATAACCCAATAGAATGGAACTCTTTTCTACCATGTAGTCCCTCAGGTTGTCCATCTCCTTCTAGGGCTCCAATGCAGCTAGTCCAGAATATCCATGTTGGGACTCTCAGGACTCACAACTGTGAGAAAAACTAAACACGAGCAAAAACATTTGAACAAGCCTTGATTTATGGCTTGAATACACTGACAATATCTACAGCCAACAAAACCATGGCTTCTCTCCAATAGTTCACTTTTCTCTTCCCAACCAAAAAATGAATGAGCAAAGACGAATGGGTGAAAGAATGAATGGAATGATAACATAGTGAATGTTGTGATCGACAATTAATTGAGTGAGTGAATCATGAATGAATAAGAAGAAACCACAAGAATAATCCCCACCCCAAACAAAACATGTGTTTATGTAGTTCTTGGAATCAAGGAAGCACTTGGCCTTCCTCCAAAGAAGCTCACGTAATTTTTATTCTCTATTAAAAGAATGGGTAAATAAATTAAATACTCATCCCCTTAAGCCCCCTCTGTTTTGGAATCACATCCCCTATAGCTCTTGTCATTGTTCGTCTAGCATCCAATGATGTGTTTTATATTAATAATGATCAAAACATTACAATTCCTAGGTAGACTGGCCTTTTAATAATTGGTTAGGCACTCTGGCCTTTCATAAGTTAACAAAGTACAATTTTTAATACGAGGCTCAAAACTCGAGGTGTTAATGTTGAGAGATGAAACTAGAAGGGGTTTTTGGTTAGAGTGGGATTTAATAATCATTTGAAATACAAAATTAATAATTTGGTTGTATAAGAGGATATACAAAACATAATAATCAACTATATAATTTTCAACGTCATGAAAATAACCTAGCCTCAATATGTAACATATGTAGCCTCCCACAGGTCGGGCTACGCCACTTAATCCGGCTATGATACACCAAACCACTAGTGGGTCGAGCTATGCCACTTAATTCGACTGCAACACACCCAACCACCCACAGGTCGGGCTACCCACTTAATCTGTAACATACCTAGCCACCCACAAAATCTGTATTGTACCCATCAACCCACGGGAAAGGCTACACCACTTAATCCAACTGCAACATACTGAGCCACACACAGGCTAGTCTATGCACTTAAGATATTTTTTTTACAAATAAAAAAAAATGATATTAAATTTAACGAGAATTAAATAAATTAATAAGTGGTGAACCAAAACGCACCCATTAATGTAAAATGGACCAAC
The DNA here is from genome assembly GCA_032191745.1 of Picea mariana. Classification (NCBI taxonomy): domain Eukaryota; kingdom Viridiplantae; phylum Streptophyta; class Pinopsida; order Pinales; family Pinaceae; genus Picea; species Picea mariana. The sequence continues at coordinate 20,032 of JASDQU010197670.1, read as the reverse complement.
TAATGGGCAGTCAATGGATGTTGATCATTGGAGGAAATCTATAGTCCCTTGCTTTCCTTGGCCTCGGGGAAGGACTGACAAGGTCTTGCTTGTGTTTGTCATTTATTAGGTTTGTTTTTTTTTATAACTTTATTTCATTAGATTTTCATACAAATTAATATTGAGAATTGAAACAAAATGGAATTTGTGATTAGAGAGATTTAATAATCATTTGAAATACCAAATTAATAATTTAATTGTATAAGAAGATATACAAAATAACATAGTCAACTATATAATTTTCAACGTCAAAAATTCACACAGTTATAAAAACGTCATGAATTCACACAGTTATAATTATGCCATCCCCCTAAACCATTGCAACTTATTATATATTTACGACAAGAACAATGTCTAATTGACTTTATAAGTCATAGGGTTATAATTATGACATAGCCTACAAATTATTAAATATTCACAACAATCATATTTGAAAGTATGCAATAGCCTTCAAATTATTAAATATTCACAACAACAATGTTTGAAAGTATGCAATAGCCTTCAAATTATTAAATATTCGCAAATGTTTTATTAACTTTATAGAAAACAATTTCTCAACTGAATTTTTAAAGGTTTTTTTAAACGTATGGACTAGATTATTAAAGTTCTTAATTATCCAAATAATGTTAAGTTTGCCGACATTACTTAGGATGATAATCTGATAGCTTGTTGTTTAAGAATTAAAGTCTTCTAAAAAGGAGAATACTACCTTTGTTTTTTATACTAACAATATGTACCATATTTATCTAAACTATATTTTCCTTAGGATTGATAAAAGCAATTGGTAAAAATATTATGTTCGTACTTCTGAAGAATGCATGAGTGATTGGTTGATTGGTGTATTCCTTATCAAGATTAATAAAGGGGTTAAATTGTTAAACTTTACCTCATAATTATTCAATTTTATTCAATTTTAATGAATGTATAATTTAAATAATAGAAAATAGAGATTTTGTCTAAATTTACATAGTTTGGTTAATTTTTACTAGAAAATCTAAGAAGTATAATATTTAGCTAACACCTTTTTTATTTAACACATACAATTTATTCAAATAAAAAGATAATACCAATTTTACTAAAAAAAAAATATGGTTTGGTTTAACTTGAGATGTTATATCAAGGAGAACACTTCATGAGATTCCTCTATGGACGATGAATTGTGTTAATAGTTAAGCACAAGAGCGACTAATCACGCTCATCACTAACCAAATTTAGCCTTTGATACATGGCTTACTCGCCTTCAACAACAGATAGCATTTAATTAGTTTACCGTTTGAAGACCCTTCTATTTATCCTCGTCCTTAGACATGTGAATACCAGCAATCCACTGCCGAGATACTCGTCCTTTACCCATGTGAATAACTGGCAAGCAAAAGTAATTGATGTAGTATGACAAGCACATGCAGCAGCAGGGCGTGCCTTCTTCTGTTAAATCGAACGTAAGGCTGTGAAAGAGCTAAATAACGCAGCAGCGAAGGCGATAGGCGGAAGCGCGTGTGATCTTATCCATCATCTAAGGCGATTACAGAATATAAAACCACTGCCACTGCCTGCCGTCGTCAATGTGCACATGAAGAAATCACAACGCTGCCTGTTCGTCACTTATATAAGCATTCTGTCTACCCAACCTTGCATCTCATCTCACTTCGGAAAGAAGACCCAAACAAAAATATCCCACTTGCAAAGTTCCTACGAAAATTCTGGCATAAGTTTTCTATTAGAAACCCATTATATCGCAACGGATATTCGTCGCTTTGCAATATCGGATATATGAAAAAGTGGAAAAGCGATTCAAAATTCTTGAAACACTACCAATTCAAGCCGTTCACCATTTTTGAATTTGAACTTGGAATTGATAATAGTTGAAGCATTTAAAAATTTTCTATGGTTTATGGAGGTATACATATCTTACTCTTCTGGATTTGAATTTGCAATCTTTTAAGAGAAAATACATGTTCTTAACCATTAGGCCTACTCACGCTGTGTACAAAAACAATATCCGCTTTAATGTTAAAAGTTTAAAAAGAAAGAGAAGGAGATGTGTAATTCCTTCCGTGCCCCACCTAAAGTTGACACATATACATTTAAAAATAATAATATAATATTGACTAAATAAAAAAAATATGGGTTTTAATGTAAAAATTTAAAAACAAAGAGAAATATATATTTTTTTGTTAGGTTTAATTAAAAATGTTATGATACAATCTCATTGTCTTAGTTCTACTCTCTAAGATATAGGAAAGAATTATGAGAAGATTCATGTGAGTGTTAAAATTCATGAGAACCGAGGCACACAACAATTCACACACACTTACTTTATTTTATTGAACACATACATACTTACATATATAGTTGAACTCAGATTCAACTTACCCCAAACATAGCTATGGAGGTTGAGAGAATATCTCAACAACTCCTACAAATCTTCAACCAACTCCAAACCAATCCCTAAATTAATCATTAATTCTAACA
>JASDQU010197670.1:0-14935 GCA_032191745.1 Picea mariana | reverse complement strand
TCCACTAATGAGGGGGTTATGTAATTTAAACTTGTTCCTGGGTGTATTAGGATAGAGACTTGTTTGTTTTGAATCTTACCTTCAACTTCCACTACAATAGATTGGTGATCAACTTGTCTCCCTTCTAGAGCAGCATTAATTCGGTGTATGCTTTTTCCAATATATCCTACTGTGGTGGCCTCCTCCGGATTTTGAACTGTAGTTTTTCTTGCTTTGTTTAAGCATTGATAGTTTCTCCGCAAATGGGGATCTCCACACTCCCATAATTTCAGTGGTTCACTGGGACCGTCGATAATCTTCTTGAATCCCTTATTGATTGGTTTAATCCCTCCCTCTATTTTTTGGGTCCTAGATGGATAGTCATTATTTTTAAACCCTTTATTCATGTTAGGGTAAGGAGTTGGTTTAAACCCTTTCTTACACTAATTCAATTTATCTTGTTTTCTATCCTTCCAAGATTTAGGTGTTTCAGACCTCTATTTGTACTGTTCATAACAAATTCTATCTTTTCTAAACACTTCATTCAAAGATTTAGGATTGTCAAGTTCAGTTATGTCCTTATAAGATTATGGTAGACATCTTAAGAACCTATGAATTTTCACTTTATCTTATTTAATATAAGGTATAAATCTCAACAGATCTAGGAGTTTATTAATTAGACCACCCATTGACACTTGTCCTAGTCTTAATTCATAAAATTCCTTTGTATTTCTTTCATAATAAGTTTTTAATAAATATTGTTTCTTGAAGTACATCTTGAATTCAGACCATTCCATTCTCTTCTCTTTTAACCCCTTAGCTAGTTTTAGATCTTTCCACCAAATTCTAGCCTTCCCTTTCATATTATAAATTCCAATTATACCCTTCATATAACTAAAATAATTGTAGATTTGAAAGTACATTTTCATGTCTAATAACCAATCTTCAACTTCTTCACCTGTTTTTGACTCTCCATCAAATGTGGAGGGTTTTTATCTATTTGAAGTCACCTTCCAAGTGATCTACTTGTTTCCTTTTCTTAGTAGAGGATGTTCGTAATTATTCTCTTGGTTTTGTATTACTTGAGGATCTATCATCTGATTTACATGCTCTACTTGATTTTTCAGACGATTTTTTTCTCGTATCTTTATTTATTTGTAATTTCTTTGATTTAGTTTTCTCGGCCATATTCTGCAAAAATATTTTATTCAACTCTTGTTGCTCTTCCTGTTTTTTCTTAATATTTCCATTGTCATTATTTAATGTCTTAAGCTCCACTATGAGGATTCTCATAGTTTCCATCATCTGCGAGGTTGAATTGTTCTCACTTTCTTGTTCAGGGTTTTGTTGGTTGGCATTTCCTTTAGGGTTAATTTCTTTTTCGTTTTGTGTCAACATATTGTAAGGTTGGATATTATCCTATCTCTTTAACAATAAAATATTCATCTGGGCTAGAAATTAAGCATACATAATTCTTTTTTTAGAATTTTTTTTACGCCCATAAGGTCTAGTATTGTCAATGTGGCCTCTGATACCATATGTAATATACCAACTATTTCTATACTAATTGCTATTCAATTGTGAAAAAAAAAAACATTTTTGATACTACGCTAAAAAATTATCATCTCTGGTTATAAGACATAGATACTCACATTATATTGTATGTATAAGAGTGAAGTTAGTTTATAAAATAAAATCAAGGTTTGTAGTCACCTCCAGAGATTATCATTCTTATGTTTAAGCTAACTTCTATAACTTTACTATGATACACACTAGTCGTAGTGATTTAATTATAAAAAATAATTCATTTTACAAAGAACATTATCATTTTGATTTTCTTTCTTCTTTGGACTTATTCAGATAAAATTGAATCTAGGTCACTCCTACCTTATTATAATCCCACTTATTTTTTATTTAGAGATAGCTATTTTGTTTAACTTATGCTATGTATACGTAAGTTTGAACTTACGTTCCTGAGCTGACATACCTACTAATAAATTTAAATGAACCACATCTCTGATAGTTCAGTCTCATCCTAGTTACTGATATGTATTAAATGGAACTATAATCTACCTACCAAACCTGTAGTTTCAACATTTAAATTGAAAATCGGGACCATCGGGAAGTTAAGGAAAGCATACAATCTTAACACATCGATCATTGGCATACTGGCCTTGTCTACATTCCCACTCGATACATGCCACACAACCATCCATCACATGGATTAACGTACTATGTATGCTATGCTCGTAGTTAAGTGATGGTACTCTGGGTGTGAGTAAATTCCTTGATTCAACCCCCATTTCTTAAGGCTAAACTCATACAAGATTTATCATTTCACAAAGTGTTCTTCTTGTTTTCAAGAAGGGTCATTTGTCTAACTATGCTCCCTCATTCATCTGATGATTGTAACTCGCCTTCCCTTAGTGTGAGGACAATTCTTGAGTCGGTGAGCTTAATCATTCTTTGTAATAAGGAAGACTTGTTAAAGAGATACCAACAGTGGGGTCATTACACCGTCACATGGTTCCTTCCACTCAGAGTAATGAACAATGATCTATGACACTGGTTTAGGTAAGGTTTTCTTCTTTCCTTGAATTTCACAAAAATTAGTCTTACTTTAACTACTCTAAGCACCAATGTCCCCATTAGATCCTTAATAACAATCCACGATAACAATGGTAAAATAAATTATTTCTTTTGTTTCCGTTTATGGCCTTCTTTGTCATTCTTGACCCTTACTGAGGTTCCAACCAATTTACTTACCTTTTCTACTGAAGAGTTTTACCTATTGTTTTTACTCGATTTATCATACATTTATCAATCGATAATGCAACCTAGTGGCTTCTTGTTTGGTGCTTAAAGAAAATAAAATCAAGGGTAGTAGCTGTTTATACTAAGCTCCCAAAATTTTCAGGATTTGTAAGGATTCTTTACTGTTGATATTAGTGGTTGGCCTTTAACGAACTATTGTTGTACTTTAACATAATTACATTTATTTCTTATCATAGATTCAAAAATAACACAATGATTTTAACTAGGAAACGTTTACCCAGTACCCACAACTTATTCACACTGATTTGGTTACTCATACGATTAATCTAAACCCCTGACGAAGGTTTTGAGATCCATTCATCACAGGTTTCCTACCAATATTTTCCACTAAAATTTATCTAATTTTTTAAATCGTATTAAATCATTAGCTTTTGTTTTCTATCTGGTTCTATGTGAAGACAGTTTGTAAATCTCTTACATTATATTATGTTTACAATGTATCATAGTATATTAACTTTGACATCTCATGCATTAAATAATACTACTTATAACATTCACTAAGTGTAAAACTAACCCATTAAAACTATTTCATTATCAATTCCTTTTGCCATGAATTATATTATTTCGCCATCAAAATATTTACTGTGTAGTTAAGATCTAGCTAAATTTATATTTCTTTAAATTTGTAAGAATATACTCTCTCCATGATTTTGACATGTACATTTCTAATGATGAGTCCTTTCATTTTGCAAGGAACCCATCAAGAGTTTTTTATTCACCTTCTCCCTACTCAAGGTGCCCGTCTCTCCAAGGGTCGATCTCCTCTTTTGCGTACTGGACCAACGTCAATATTACAGGTCTAATTAATAAATACCTTATTTACTTTAAGCTTCCTAATTATATGTATTTTTGACTTAGTGGATGTGATATTAAATTTTTTTTATCATGATACTGCAAACTCCCTCCCTTTCTACAAGGGCTCGCACAACCTCCCATTGTAGGATTGATTTACACAGGATTTGAAGTGGCTCTCAGGTTCCCATTGAACCCTTGGAACCCTATCCACAATCCTTTTCTTCCTTACTTGCATGAAATTGGGTTCGCGAGGGTATTTTTGCTCCAATGAAGTTTCCACATGACCTCGGGGAAAAACCCGGGGATTAAAATTTTAGAAGCGACAACTTCGACGCTCCGGAGCTTCGAGCTTAAGGATTTTTTCCCTCAACACCTTCAGAAACCTCTGAACGCATGATTGGAGAATTATTAGACTAGTGATTTAGAACTTCGAGCTTCAGGAGTTTTTGCGACAGAATACTCCAAATCCTCTGAACGTTGAATTGGAGAATTCCCAGAGGGCTCACAGATCAACAATCCACACTTCCCCAACAACCAACGACTAGGATATGCTCTAGAACTCTGGGATTCAAGAATTTTAACTCCTAATCACCACTATACTCTTGATTCCTTGAACACCAAAGTGACGGAGGGAAAAGATCCACAGTTCATGTGTCCTCAATAATGAACGTCCTTGATTAATTTCAAGCTCTAGGACTTGTGGTCTTTTCACGCCTTAACATTTTTCACTCGTGATCCTCTAAGAAACGTGTCCCTGATAGTCGACGGTCTAGATTTACTCCAGGCTCTGGTACTTCAGGGATTTTTCCTCCTTTTCAACACATAGCAAAAAATTGTCATAGCAGCAAAGTTTTAAGGACTTAAGGGTTATCATCTATTCTTTTTACCTGGATCCAATGGTTTTGAAAAGTTCTAACTTCCCCCAAATAGATCTCATTCATCCACCTCGAAATAAAGAGAAAATATCTTCCTTAATCTTCTTCACTTGAAGAACATAGAATCAGGCACAAACCTTGTGCTTCCCTCCTGAGATTTTTCACGTTTAAAAGACTAGGACTTTTGTGCATGCCTTACACTTCCCTCTTTGGATTTGGACTTAAAGAAGTATCCTTTGAGAACTCCTTGCCCTATCTCTCCATTGATATTCTTCAACACTTAACTAAGTGTTGGCTATGATCACTCTTTGCACAAGTATCCTCCCTAAGATTTTATACTCCTATCAGTATAGTCGCACTCCTTGCACTCACTTTGTGTAAACTTAAAAAATCTCTCCTGATATTTCGTACTTGTAATGGCTTGGCCTTCCCACTCCTTTAGTGGGAACTATGCACTCCTTGCACCGAGATTTCATAAGAGAAACAATTGAAACTTAAATAAACATTAAGGATTCATTCAACTAGTCATTTAGATGCATACACACACATAAATGAAGATATAATTAACACAACATTTACCGAGTTACTCAAAAGAAAGCGTGCTCAAAATTTGAAATCGATTCTCTCTTCTTCTATATTCCTTCAACAAATATTTAAAAGGAGTTCAACAAATATCTACATCTTTCAAGTTATTTTTGCAACAACTATTAACAACAACCTCTGTTGGGCCTAGATTACATTGATTTAAACATGAGGGGGCTTCTCAAGCCTTCCCTCAAGACTATCTTAGTGCTTTCATATCAAATTTAAGCATCCTACCACTAAGGATTTTTACAATAAATGCAATGTTACAATACAGATATGAGTTAGAACTCAAAATGCCTACAATACTATATGTATACAAGGAAAATGCATTCCCTTGGAGAACATACAATTGCTCAAGCTTCAAGATCTTATGACATCCTTAATTACTATGATTTCAAAATATGAAAGTGACATGCTATCCTTGGAATAAAAACTATTTTATTGCACTACGTTGGTGATCCAGATGGATGTCAAGGTCATCTCACCTATTCCAATTGGTTCATTTTGGCAGTTTTTTCTTAGTTTTCGGGTCCCTGACTTTTGAGGTCATTTTTAGGATAAACAACGAGTTTAGGGATCTCCACAATCAAACTTTAGACGAAGTCAGATTATTATAGCAACATGTATAGTCCTCATATAGTCTTTTCCAACAGGCTATTGTGCTCCTAAAAAAAAGATCATATGCAAAAGTTACGACCCCGAGAAGTTGATGTATTAACTTACCCCAACATGACCCACATGAATTTTGGTGATTCATCTCCTAGGGTAGGTTTTTGGATGTCTAGGGTTTTGGAATTCATGTTTATTTTAAAAATTCCTTCAGAGCCTCATTGCACTCATCTTATTTCTAATGAGGGCAGTCGTCAGAGCTCTTCTTAGAGATAAGCTGCCACCATTCCAACAAGCTTGTTTTCCACTGAATTTTAGAGTTTCAACATACTTTCTTATTGAATTTAAGCCACTTTTACTGTATCTCTGTTATTTTGTGTTAATAATAATATTAATATGTATTATTTTCATTAGGGTCATAAAATTTGAATCAAGTGGATGTTGATTTGTCTTCCTCCTTCCTTATTAATTGATGACGGTGATGCTCCTGCATCACATGATCATCTCGACAGGTTATACTCCTTTTATTAGCAAACAATAAGAGCTATAAGGATAAGAAAGATATTCGATTTCCTTATTGAATAGTGCATGAAAGAGATTAGTGAAACTCTTCATATAACATTTTTCAATTATTGGTCTATACTACTATAATTATACTCTAAAGAAGTTATAATATTTATACATGATTCAAACATTTTAAATATTTCATGACTCCACTTTTTATTCTATCTCAATGTATATATATTCAATTTATAAACACAGTACCCTTCTCCATGTGTGTACAATTTATTTTGGATAGGTGTGTAAGAATTGTTTTACATAACTTAGATGTAAAATTATGCATATCATAGATTATATTGATCTCAAAAATTCAGATCTATTCCAATATAGAAACATTTATCTTTATGCATAAACTATTATTTGTATGCAACAACTTAGATTCAGCTACCCTAAAATGAATATATTTGAACCTATAGTTGTACCAAATCCGTAATATACAATTCAACTCCATCAATAACACTAACATAACTATTAGATATTTAACGAATAACTTAAATAAGAACCTAGAACATAGAATGAGCAACAAAGTTCCACCCAGTTGTAGAATGGATCAACCAAATCACTTGATCCAATCACCCCCAATCTTATAATGAATCCATAAGGGTGAACTAAGCTACTTGTTCGAGCAATCCTTTTGTCTTTGATAGTTTCCTAACACATATAATGCTCACAAAACAACTCCTTCTCTCTTTTGTTCTCAACTAATTTTTTTTATTATTATCTATTTCATTTATTCCACATGCTAATCACCATCCTGCCTCCTCACACATGTGTATATATCTTTATTTTACTAAGGTATTATTTTTTCCCATCTCTTTTCCCTTAGAATTTTCGCAGCTTGTAAAAATCCCTAATTTTTAGTGTGTGTCAATCACTAAAATTGAATTTTGACACTTGTCCTTTCCTGCCCAAGGTCAGCTTCAACTTGTTCCCCACTCATGGATTCATAATCACCTCTTTATAACTTGGTTGTGTTAAGGTTTAAGATATTATTAGGTTTCCTTTCAATTTACTAGATAACCATAGCATAGATAGGATCACTGAGAAAAACACAGTCACAAGATACACAACATTTATCTTGGGAAACCCTCATGGGGGAGAAAACCCAACAAAAACTTCCTTAATATAGATAGCCAAGACAATGCCAACACAATAAACCAAACACTAGAGAATATCCTCTACTGAGCAATGTGGCTCTCTCTCTTCCTTCTTTCGACAACTAGAAACTGCAGCTTCCTTCAAACTTGTGCACTAGCTGAATAAGTTGAGTGAGTGATCAAATGAGGCATTGGATTCCTTTGTTTATGCAAACTGGCAGGAGCTCGAAAGATATCTCTTCACTGGGCAGGGCTGACTTGTATTATTAGTGATTAAAACCACTTTAATTAGCTTGGGGGTAGACTTCTAAATTTTCATAATATATTTAGGGTTTGACCAATCAACAAAAGGGGATTTGGTCAATTAAAATACCTGGCATGATCAATCCACAAAAGAGGATTGATCTTGTTAGCAATAGAGTTCACCCTCAGATTGAATAGAAGGTAAGCCCAGTACCAATCACTTTATATAGTAAATGTAAATGATTTTTATGTAATCAAATGGAGAGGATTTAATAATAAGAATGTTCTAACTCAGAAATATGGACTAGCATGCATAAGGAATTGAGGTATGGAATCAACTTCATTTAGTAAGTTGGAATAAGGGTGAATAGAGGGAATACTTTGGTGGGGAGAGTGTAGAGGTCTATTAAACATAAGGTCTTCCAGCAACCTAAGGAGGAAACACTTAAACGCAAGATCCTCTTGAATTCAAATCTCAAAGAAACTGAAAGATATTATAACAACACTATAATACAATCATAACAATCCATGTGAATCAGCCAATCATGAACTCTCTAAGAATCAGAGGAAAAAAATATGGAGTAACAAAGATGACTTATATTAACCAAGATGTCTCAAAAAAAAATACATAACCATAGAACTAGTGTTCTTCATAAAAAAGAATTACAATAGTAGGGAGCCTAGATCAACCATTCGACCTAACAAAATATCAAAACTTCCTATATATACCAAAAATTTTGCAACCACCAGGAATGTGATCGGACCCTTGCATTAAAAGTTTCTATTCAACGCCTACTCTTTCATCTTGTGACATCCTTCTTGTGTCAGACGCGAGCCCGACTTAGTTATTTTATTTACAAGAAAATCCATCCCTCGGGAAACTTCAGATTGAAAATCTCCCCCCATGGCCATTCTCAATGTGATTTCCATTTATGGGGCGAGATGAGGTCTCAACTTCCACCCCCATTTCCATTAACTACCTTCAATGGGATCAGGATGAGGCATGACACCCATGAATGTTCCAGGTTGTGCCCATGACTTCTTTGATTCAATACCAATGCCTAGAGACCATGAAGATATTCTTCTATGACCAATACAGGAACTTTCGGCCTTTGGTGCAACTCCTCTCCATCTCTCCATCCTGCATGTGACCTCAGGCCATAACTTGGCACTCATATCCAAATATGCTTCAGGATTTTGTCTTTCAGGATTCTTCACTCCACTTGATTCCAAATACATCGATGCCCGAACTTGAGAAATGGTCTTATTCAGATCGATGCTCAGACTTGCTTTGAATTTGATGGCCACGATTTCTTCCTCAAAAACCACAGTCGTTAGATGCTCAATAGGTGCTTACCCTTCTTTATGGCCATGCTTTCCATATGACCACAGGCCATGACCATGGGCCCAATTTCTGGGTGCTTCATAACTTTGTGCTTTGCAAACTTATGTCATGCTCCATGATAAAACCTTTGATTTGTGAAACTACAAATTCTCATATCTAGTGCCACATGTCCCTTTGAATCGGACGACTCCTATTGATTTTGGGCTTCAGAACTTCGGACCTTGGTCGACCTCACGCAATGGGCACAAATATTTCATCCCAAACCCTCTTTCAACATGACCTCGAGCCATGACCTAGTGCTTATCTTCAAAGTGTTTATGGGTTTTTGTTTTCGGGAATTTGAAAGATAACTCCCTTCAAAACTTTTGATTCACAAAACTATGAATACGCTGATCTAACACCATGTGCTCCTCTAAATTGAATGGTCCAGATCAATTTCAGCACTTTGAGACCTTAGGCCTTCGGGCCTTTGGAATTTCAGGACTCTGGAAATTTGTGCATTCCTCACTTCAGTTTCCCCGAAATGAATTTCTCCGCAGTTCGTATCTGGTGCCACGCATCCTGCTGTATCAGACAACCCATGCTAATTTCAGGTTTCAAGAGTTCGGACCTTTTCCAAACAAATTTAAGGACATTTCAAACTCCTGATTCTCACGATTATTTTCCACTGTTGATCTCTCCTAATGAGATCTACGACCTAGATTAAAAATTTGCTTGAACTTTTGACTTTGGTATTTTTCTCTGGTGCTATACTTCACACAAATTTTGACCTTCCAAAAGAATGCATGTCGTTGATTGATTTGCCTAATGGATCTTCACCGTTGAAAGATTAAAATTGCCTAAAAATCTGCTTGTGCTTCAAGCCTGAATTGGACTGTTATGAAATATGTGCTTTGTGTTCATGGTTGTGGCCTGCATGATCGAGGATTCAAACGAATGGCTATGGTCTAGGAAATCAGGGAGACTGGGGAATTTTAAACATAGAGGGTGGAAAATGAAAAACAATTTTACAAGCCGAAGGGGGGAAATTTAAGACTTGGTCTACAAAATGAGAGAGATAGGGATAAACACATACTTAGGTAGAAACCAAAAACTCACAGGACTCTTACAATATCATGTGATAACAGATCTAATGAATAATAATTCAATAATAAATAGAATATTCTTTGCAATTACAATATTTCAACAATCACCCTTAACAAAAATGGTATTCTGCAACATCTTCAAGAGAGAGAGAGGGCAATAACGTCAACAACATATGGAACACTGAATGGAATATCTATAAATCATCGGAAGTTTTTCTCATCATCAATATCATCATCCACAATAGGGAGATGGAATGGAATCATCATCATCTGCATCAACATGGATTAGTATAACACTAATACATCATCATCAATAACAACACAAGGATGATACAACATCAACAAAAACAATATCTCAACACAAAGGTTGGACCATCAACAACAACAACAACCTCACAACACGAATGCTAGAGCATCATTAAAAAATATATCATGAAGGAACTAAGGCTGTAGCACCATCAACATCAACTTTAGGATGGAAATCTTAATTAAAAATTTGGCATCTCATCAACATCAACATGAGGCTGGTATCACAACAATATCAACATGAGGCTAGAAATCTTTAGCATGGGGTTTTCATCACAACAACATAAGCATAAAGATGGAAATCTTCAGTACTAGGCTAGCATCACAACAACATCATCATAAAGTTGGAAATCTTTAGCATGAGGCTGGCATAACAACAACATCAGCATGAAGGTGGAAATAATCAACACTCGGTTGGCATCAACAGTAGTCCCCCTTTCAAGCGAGGACCTTTCGGACTACACCAAGATTATCTTCACAGTTCTTAAACTTTACATGAGATAGAGGCTTGGTCAACACATTAGTAACCTGCTCACCCATGCTAACATACCACAGCTTTATGTCTCCTCTCTGCACCATATCACGAATGTAATGATATTGTATCTCTATATTTTTTGACTTGTCCTGGAACATATGGATCTCTATCATCTTTATGAAACTCTCGTTATCACATAGAATCAAGGTTGCTTCCATCTCTAGATCGAATAGACCCGTCAACAACTTTCGAAGCCATATGGATTCACAACTGGCGGAACATGCAACAATGTATTCTGCTTCTGTCATGTTGAGAGCAATGTTTGATTGCTTCCTACTCTTCCATGAGATCATGGCTAACCCCATACTGAAACAGCAACCTAAAGTGCTCCTTCTATANAGTCTGAATTCATGATCTCCATTATAAATGAGACCACAATCTAAAATACCCGTAAGGTACCTCATCACATGTTTTGTAGAAACCAAGTGAACACGTATGGGCTATACTAGAAATTGACTCAAGGTTTTCACAACAAAACATATATATGGCCTTGTGTTCGTCAGATACATCAACGATCTAATGATTTTTCTGTACAGCATAACATCAATCAATTCTGAAGAAGTGTCAACCAAGAGCTTAGACTTTGTTTCCATCAGTGTATTCATGGATTTTCACTCCAACATATAGAATATTTTCAGTATTTCAACTACATGCTTCCCTGGGTTAAGGAATATCTTCCCTAGGCTCTGCCAGACTTCAAGACCTAACAAATAGTGCATTAGGCCAAGATCTTTCATCTCAAATTATGCAACAAGATTATTCTTACATTCAGTGATGAGATTTTCTTCTCCAGTTAAGAATAAGTCATCCACATACAATAGCAATATAATAGGATCATCATTCATAACCTTTAAGTAAAGTTTAGAATCATCTTTACTCTTGGTAAACCCAAACTCGTCAGGAAACTGTCAATCCTTCCATAACAAGCTCTAGGAGCTTTCTTCAATCCGTACAGAGCCTTCTTCAACTTACAGAAATGAGTCTTCATGTATTCAACTTCAAACCACTTCATCTTAGCTATAAGAGATATGATGGTTTTGATTGAAGTGTATCTCACTATAAAAGAAAACGTCTCTTCATATTCAATGCCTTCCTTTTGAGAAAATCCACAAGAAACAAAACTTGCTTTATATTTATCAATGCTTCCATCAACAGGATTTTTTATTTTGAAAATCCATTTGGAATATACCACATCCTTTTTCTTTGGTCTGGGAACTATTTCCAATGCATCATTCTTTATAATGGATTTGTATTCTTCTATCATGACTTCTACCAATTATTTCTTCTGAATATATTCTTCAAAGAAAGTAAGCTACTTCTCTAACAGATCACACATCAAAGCCATATAACCAGAGAATGGCTTAGGTTTCTTGACATGTCTCACGATTCCTTTGGGGCAACCATACTTCTCTCCATATTGAATAAGTTCCCTTTCCTGGGTTGGATTTCTCTTGTGAGATATCATCATATGGGGAGGTTCTTGGGATTCTATTATGTCATGATATTCTAGAACCTCTTCAGGGGAAGTTATGACTTCCCTCACTGGTTCTGCAAGTCTGGGGGCCACAGGTTCTCCTTCAAGCTGACAGCTTCTTGATTTCTTGAGTGTTGCATCTTCATCAAAGGTTACATCCATGTTGATCTCAATATGATGGTAACCTTGTATATAAACTTTGAATGCCTTGGAGACCTCAAAATATCCAAGAAATATTGCCTTCTTTCCTGAAGGGTCCAACTTGGTTCTTCTATATTTCGGAATGTGTAAAAATATTGAACAGCCAAATATTTTGAGATGGCTTACTTCTAGCTTATTTCTGAAGAACATCTCTTCAGGGGTCTTGAAACCAAGTGCACTATGGTACAATATGTTATGTACATATACTATTTTTTTTGTCGCATCTTCCCATAAGTGTAATTGAAGATCTTGATCATGGATGATAGTATTCATTGCTTCCATTATAGTTTTGTTCTTTCTTTCAGCTACACCATTTTGTTGAGGACTGTAGGGAGTGGTGAGCTCCCTCTTGATATCGAAATCTTTGAAAAAGTTTGAAAACATTTTTGAGGTTTATTCTCTTCCATTATATGACCTAAGCATCTTGATCTTTCTTTAAGAGATATTCTTTATCAAGGATTTTAATTCCTTTAATTTATTGCACACTTCATCTTTTGATTTCAAAAAGTAAACCCAGGCTTTGCGAGAATAATAATCAATAAAAGACACATAGTATAAATACCCACTGATGTAGGTTCATGGAATTGGGACACATACATCTAAGTGAATTAGCTCTAGGACTTCTTCTGCTTTATTATCTCTCTTTGGGAAAGGGTTCTTGATGTTCTTTCCTTGTACACATCCATTGCACACACCTTCATGGTAAACCTTGAATTCTAGTAGACCTGTGACTTCCTTTCTTACATATGGTAATGCCTTTTAGTTGATGTGAGATAGTCTTATATGCCAAATTTCACATGGATTTTCAATGGAATGGGTCAAGGCTTATTCTCAGTGACCCTTTAGCTTATACAAGCCACCTTCTTCTTTTCAAATAACAATCACTTCTTCCATGGTTTTTCCTTTCGGCCACATGAGAACTTCTCCATTTATGAAGGCAAATCTGAATCCTTTCTTCTTTAGTGCTGAGATAGAAAGTAAGTTCTTTGTCAAACCTGGTACATACAATACGTCCTTCATCTTCATTGGGGTCCCTGAATCAAGTTTGTGATTTGATTCTCCTACTCCTTTGATATGGTATTGATAATGATATCAAAGTTTAGCTTTCTAGGGAAGATTTTTTTCTATGAGGAAAAAGAGAATGTATCTTTCACCTATCATGTGCTCGGAAGAACCACCTTCTATGAGCCAAGTGTCCTCACTAGGTGACACTGATCGTCAGAGGGAAAATATTAAGACATAGTCTTCAATTTGTTATTTTATCATCTTTGTGGGTGTATCTTCATCTTCAATTATATGGGAATGGTGCCTCTTGTTTCTCTTCTTGTATTCTTCTTGTCTATATGGAAAGTTTTTCGCAATATGTCCCATATTGTCACAATGGTAACATTGGTAGGATGAGAAATATTTTTCTCTACTTTGAACTTTCTGAAACTTCTGTAATCTCCTTGGAGGGTGATATTATTTATGTGTGAATTTGTTTTGGGGGTGAGACTCCTTATGAATTTATTTCTGGAAGTAAGACCTCTTTATTCCTCCTTTATTATGAGAATCTAGGAATTTATCTTCATCTCTTGATAGTAATGCATCTCGGTTAGATACTCTTGCTTCTTCTTAAACACATTCTTCCCAAAGACTACCAAAGTTGAATTTCTCCTTTCTAGCACAAACAGTTTGGACGAATGCATTCCAAGGTCTTCTGAGACCATTAAGGGTTGTCATTATAAGTTCGTCTTCATCTATAGCATCATCAATTTATTCTAGTTGTTCTTTTAATTGTGATATTCTAGATAAATATTATTCAATTGTTCTCCTTTCAAGTTTCTGCTTCCTTGTACTTTTGAGTTGATTTCTTAGATTCATCTTCCGATTGATGTTTTTTCCTTCATACAATCTGGTTAGGGCATAAAAAATTACTTTTGGAGTCTTCTTTGAAGCCACTTCAGGAATCAAGTGATATTTAATAGAATCTACAATGATTCTCTTGGCATTAACTGTGTCCTTTTGGTGTTTTTCTTTAGTTGCAACATCGGTAGGTTCTGGCACATATTCTTTAATGAATCTTTCTAGATCATTCTCTTCAATAATGAGTGAAATCCTATACTTCGAGGCATGGAATTTTTCCACACCTTATAACTTTTCAAAAAGCTTAGTGCTTACACACATCTTTGTCTGGAGCTAGGAAAATGACCAAAAATTGAAAATGCTCATAATTTAATTTTAAACTTACTAGGAGGTGTTCTTGGCTGAGGCGAGTGGACTGGTGCAATTAGAATTCAAAAAATCCAATTTTTTCCCCTTCAAACATGACTAGGGAAATTTTGGAGTGGTACTTCTGGTACTAGTTTTGGTTTCCTGGTTTTCTAGTACTTTTAAAAACTAGGGTTTCACTTTACAGGAGTTCTATCCA
>JASDQU010197669.1:0-13724 GCA_032191745.1 Picea mariana | reverse complement strand
AATAGTATCCAAAACGGTGTTCTGAATATGCATTTCTTTATGTTCAATGATATCTAGCACTGCCTACATCTTTCTAACATCAGCCGTAAGACTTCTACATGATCTTTCAACAAACTGTAAATTGTCTAGTCATCCAAGTATACTTTGAGAAATTGATGGATGAATTCCTTAAACGCGATGATGACTACTCTGGAAAATATTGTTGGTGCATTCTTTAGTCCAAATGGCATGACTGTGTATTGGTAGGATCCCCATTGTATTGCAAATGTGGTTTTTTATATGTCCTCCCGTGTTATTTTAATCTGATGGTAGCCTGAGAATCCATCAGTGAATGAGTAAGCTTCATGTCTTCCCACATTCTCTAACACTTCGTCCGTGAAAGGTGTAGGGAACAGGTCATGTAGGCATGCATCGTTCAACTTCCGCAAGTCAATGCATATTCTTATCTCTCCTTGTTTCTTGTCTTGAAAAACCATCGGGCTTATCCATTCTGATTCTTCAACTGATTCTATGATGCCATCTTCGATCATCCTCTCGATCTCAACTTTGACTTTCTGTTTGTATATGGGGTTCAATTTATATGGTTGTTGTTTGATCGATATTACTTCAGGTCTAAGAGGTATATTCATCTCTCCTAGATCTCCTGCTATACCCTTCATTTCTGTAAATGTTGTGGGAAACAGGTCACTGTATTTGCACAACAACTCTGTTATTCTTTCTACAATCTTCTCATCCCAGTAATCTCCAATGTTGGCCATTTTGGGATTTTCAGCTGTCCAAATGTTAACTTTCTTTACTTTGATCGGCGCAGAAATAACTTCTGATTATATAGATGGTCCCTCAATTTATCTTTCACCTTCTGCTTATTCAATCTGAATATCGTGTGGATCATCTTCATCTGGTTCTTCCTCCTGCACATGGTAACATGAAAATAGTTCCTTAACTGTTTGTTTATTCCGCTATGGTTCTTTTGTTATGAGCTCAAATTCAAGTTCCTTGATGAATATTACTTCTACGATTTGTTTCAGAGCTACATCTATGTTGGGGTTTTCATGCTCGAATGAGAAAGTGACTGCAAAATTTTGTTGCAATGTCATCTAGGTCACAGTTCCTTTGCACAATTCCTGGTCTGTATACCAATTCACTGGTATGCCCTCTAGAGTGTGTATAAATTGATGAGGCCATTCTTCTGGGGGTGTCATTTTCCACTGTGTTCGAAATTTCTCCAAGTGTTCTGCTGGTTCTCCTTGTCCATCATACCTCTGTTGTTTGTTGTTTTTTTGTTCTGCATCGAACCTTATGCATAGTAACCGCTTACATTGGTACCAATCTGTGATTGTCTCTCTGTGTGCACCCCACCATCTTGCGAGTGTGGCCTTGAGTGCTGAGTCAAGTGTTGATAATCTTTGATTCTCTAAAATTGTGTCTTCATATTGTGGAAAGAATGTTTCCAAATCGTTGATTTCATGGAAACTAGGTGGTTCCCTCACTTTTGTGCCTACCCATCTTACTGCGCAGTCTATTCATGCACATCTCCTCATGGAAACTTTGTGTAGCCTTTGCTGCCAGTTCTCTAAACTGGTATTTGAATCTGTTGCACATGAAGTAATGCTCTGCCAACTGAGTATTCCATCTGCAGTTGGGTTTACATAATACTCATTGCACGCAGTTGTTCTATAGAACTGACTGATTTCCTCTAAGTGTAGGCAAGTAGGTTCTACAAACATCTCCCCTTCCTATGGGTATATTGGCATGATGACCCTGTACTCTCCTGACTCAAATGTCATTTTTCTTGTCTTCAATTTGATTATGGCCTAGTTGTCAAACACCCAATCCAAGCCAAGCAGCGTTGGGTAAGGTGTTGTACCATCCACTATTTCGATGACTTCAAAATATACTTTGTTGCGCACTCCATCAAGGTCTATTGTCATTCCTTTCAGTCTACCGATTGGTAGGACTCTGTGTTGGTTTGCTAGTTTCAATTGAACAGGTGAATATCCTAATGTCGTCTCTCCCATGTATTGCCATGTCTTCTTTGGTAATACATTAACTTCAGATCCTAAATCTAGTTTGATATCTCCAATGTTGAATTCTTCGATATTGGCTTTCAGTCTGAACTCCCTACTGGTTCTTCTTCCTATATGTAGGTGATTGACAATTTTTGGTTCTAGTTTTCCTTTCTACTTGATGCTACATTTTTCTAGTATGTTTTGAAATATTTTCACAGATGATGGATCATTTAATACCTTTACACATGATTGCAAAAATACTTTTATTGTACTTACTTGTCCCGTGGACTACATTTCGTTGGTATGATCCAATAATGGAGGCATCTCGTACTTTGGCGCTTCTTTGTTTTGCTGCGCAGTTGAAGTCGACACCATGTCTTCCTTCTGAAATTATTGTCTTGCTTTCTTGAATATATCCTTCTCCTTCTGTGCATCGATTTGCTTCTTTGGTTTGGTGTTCTTCTTCACCCACTAATTTTGTTCTAGTTCTTGTGGGGTTGCGTCGTTTCCTATTTTCTCTCCTCCACGGGTCACTATATTGATGTTTCGTCCTTCATCCCTTGTTTCGGCTGAAATCCATTGAACATTCTGGTTGTTCTGGTTCCTCTTTTCCTGAATCTTTACCAATAGTGTTGGACATTCTTCTGTGCCATGATCCGATGCGCGACAATACATACAAGTTGTTGGTGGAAGTAGACATTCTCTTTCATAATGTCCTGGTTGTTGACAATTGTGACATACCACTAGTCCTCTACCTCATTTGAAACCTCCTATGGCTCGTCCTCCACCTCTGTAGCTTACTTGATATTCTCTCAACGCGTTATACTGAGGTGCCTAATTAAGCTGCGTGGTATTTTACTGAGGCTGTGTCGTGTTGTACTACGATTGCGCATTGTTATATGGTTGTTGTGTAGTATTATACTACTGCTACACAGTGTTGTATGGAGTTGGAACCTGATTGAACTGTGGTGCATCTTGCCCAGTCATCATTTCTGCCTGCACTCTATATGCATCTGATGTTCTTTCTCTCATTAACTCCATAGTTATGCAATCTTTGTCATCATGGCCCACTGACTTGCAAAAGGTGCAATATGAAATCTTTGGGACTATCTAGTATTTATGCATCATCGTGCAATTATAAGGGTTGTTAACCAATTTCTTGCAGAATTCGCACCATAATCCTCTTGATGGTAATGGATTTGGAATTCCTACTTCCATATACTGCATGAATGTTGGACATTCATTCTTGTTGTGTCCTTCCATCTTGCATGCGGTACACCAAACAACTTCTTGTTTGTCCTTGTTCTTATTCTAGTTCAGTTGGAATGTTAAATTCTTCATATCCTCCTTCATTTCTTCTATAGCTAGGTCTGTTTGCTAATACTAGTTTTCTTCTAGTTGCAAGGTTTCCTACAGAGCCTCTGCCTGCGTATGGAAAATTTGTTGTCCCAATGGGTATTTCAAGTGTGGTAGTAATGAATTGACAAACAGGTGTCAATGTTTCGTATTGGTCATGAGATATTTCAACTTCCCCTTCAGTCGCTTGAACCTCTGGTCAATATACCATACAAACTCTCCTGGTTTCTGTCTTGTTTCAATCATCTCATTCATGTACTGATCCTATGAACTCAGCTTCTGGAACTCATTAATCAATAACTTCTTAATGTCTGTCAGTGTCCTTGTCATCCCAGGTGCACTATTTGCATCTAAAATCATATATCAGTCTAGTGCACAGTCTCTTAGCATAATCACTAACTATGCCAGTTTAGTATCTTCATTGGTGATCTGTTTTGCTTCCCAGATCTTTTCACAAATAAACAAATTTTTCTCAGAGCCTTCTGTTGCTTCTCCTCGAAATTATTGTAACCTGATGGTGGGATCATGTCTTGCCATTTTGAATGCAGAAATACTACCTCCTCTGTGTGGTGTAGATAATTGACTACTGCAGCCTGAACTGGCTCCTCCAATTGTTGTTCCTTGTGTAGATGTACTTCTTGCTGTCTTTCTTCTTCCGAACTTCGATTGTCTAAATGATGGTGTTATATTTGGTGTATTAGTTGCACATCGGTTTATGGGTTCCACACTGACATTAATATGGATAGTATTGCTACCTTCTCTTCCCACTCTTGGCCCTCTCGTCTTCCTCTCATATGTTGTGCGCATGATTTCCTCAATATGCTCCACAGCCCGGATATCCTCTACCTCTTCCTCATCACTCGCCAAGCCTTCCCTCGTGGCTACGACTCTCTTCTTGGTATTCACCTTGTATTGGTAGGGTACTCCACTATGCATCTTTCCAACTGTCACCATGATCTGCTTGATCTGGTCGTCATCCATCATGATCGGGTCCAAGGGTTCTTCCTTCTTTCCTTTATCTTTTCCTCCTTCCATTTCTCCTCTTTTTTTCAGTGCTTACCCCTTCCCCCATGCACATAGGGAAATTTAGCTGTCTGACTCCATTGTCATTACACCTTTATTATATAACAATATCTTAATAGAAGTATACAGGGATCAACTGTACCTTCCTCGAAGTCCATGTAGAAACTCTTTCTCTGATGCGCTATACGACTTCGCTGTGTTGACTGTAAACTATGTTATAAAGCCTGCGACAATACTGTCAAGCCAAAATTCTACTGCGTGGGTGAACTTGTTGTTCACCTGCTGTAACTGATCAATCTTTACTAGGGTCCAATCTAACTGTCGAATCCGTTTTGTTGCGTGGTTATCCTTCAACCTTAGTATCCACTCCTACAATAAATGTGGAAAATCACAGAAAAAAACTTCGTGCAGATCAGTAAATACGTATTTCTCAATATATTTGCGAGGTGTTATTCTAGGGTTTTTGTTGTCTTTCTATGCAAACTCTATCTCTTTGGTCGTCAACCAGCTTTCGATCTCTGATTTTGTGGGATTTCATGGTCTCAGCATCCCCTTCTATTGGCTCATTGCTTTCTTCTTTTCTTCTCTCTTTTCTCGATCAACCTATCTCGTTTACTCAATCCTCTCATGTTCCTACCAACGAAAATGAAACCATTTTTTGGCTAACTCTCTTCTATTCTGTGTGAGATTCTATTGACCCAGGGTTCATGTCTTTCGTATTTCCAACAAATCCTCTAAAACTATCATCCCTCCTAGTAAACCAGAAGGAAACACAATGCACAGGATGCGCTGTGCAGTGTCACCCAAGATAGCATTAATGGGTGGCTATAAGACTCATGTGTTTATAGCCTAGGAATGAGTGTGAGATATGAGCATTGTATATTGAGCCATTATTCTAACTTGTAAATACAATATGTTGTTAAGTGCGCATAAATAAGGAATATAGAAACTCATTTATTCAACATAACCATAACTACTGAAGACATTAAAGATATGCATACATTCATCATACAACACAGATATTACCTTGGTTCACCCCCTCCTGGGCTACATCCACAACGATTTGGCTCTTCTCTCTTTTATTATGATAGTTTTTCATCTATAGCACCTCGTGCTTACAACTCTTCCCTATTGGGTAATATCTATATGAGCCAGACTAGATCACACTAGGCTCCTCAGCCTGCTATCTAACCCTCAATATCTTCCCTCCTCCATCCTCAGCTCAACAGTTTACAAAAATGGATCATACATCAAAATATCACACATCGGTTCGCTACTACAGCGTTTCTTACAATATGGATTTCTTTCTATCAAAAGATGAACTAACCAACATTAATAATCATAACATCTAATCCATACATCAAACGAACCCCCTACAATACCTAAGTATTTGTATTTATACATTTTATGGCTCTTCAGACATTACAATACATTACCAAAACCCTAACCCTAATGTCATAAGGTATTCCATGCATGCGCGCATGATGTTCTCCCTTCCAACTTTCGCTTTCCTCACACGTTCTTTATTTCCCAAAAATTCCTTGCTTTTCTGCCTCGACCTGCTGCCAACAGTTGGGATACTAGAATTTGAGGTATCTAAGAGGACCATATCATCAACTATTGAGATACCTAGTACTGGGGAGAGATGATTCAAGGCCATAACATTGAGTGTTTCCTTTTCAAGGGAATTCCTCAAACCAGAACACCAAGAAGACAATTTGTCAAAGGGTGTGCCCAGAAACCATATGTCAAAGGGTTTTGATAAAATGTTGAATATAATTCAAAGATACATTACTTGTGAAGGAATATTTAACATGATCTATCATTATCACACAATACTACTACTACACTTCATAGGGAAAGATGTTATGAATATTCCTTTCTACTTGTTCAAAAGTATTGGAAAAATGTCTGATAGGGTTCAGGCTAAGTCTAATGAAGTTGATACAAGTGTTTTTCATTCAAGACTAATAAAGATGCTAGTGATGGAGGAATTAAGTAAGAGAAACATGGAATGGGAAGAATTCATTACTTCTTCCAACTTTCAGCTTAACATTGCTCCTACCCCACAGTCTAAGGTACAAATCCCTCTTTAGTTTGACAAGATTGTTCAGTTGAAGGTCAATAAGAAAAGGAAGAGCATCAAGTAGGTTAAGAAAGATAAGGAAACAAAGGAACATGTACAAGAAGGGGGATCTTCTCAATCCCCAGAAAGAGAGGTTTCACCTTTTACAACTCCCAGTCTAGTGGATACTCCATCTAGAGACACAGATCTAAGAGGGAGAAATTTGTTGTTCTCTTCACCACCTACTACAGGAAAGGTCAAGACCAAGAGACCTATTACTAGAGAATCAACAAAGTAGGAAAGCATTGTGGAGAAAGTTTTAGTGAGAGCCCCCATCCAGAGAAAGGGAAAAAGTGTACCTATCAAAGAGCCCATTGAAGTTGTAGACATAACTACTCCTTCAGAGAATCCTACCTTTAAGAGGAAGAATAGACAACTTAAAGAGGCTAGGACTAAAATTGATAAATTAAAAAGGGAGGAGTTAGTTGAAAATAAGAATCTAAGTGATCTTATGGATATGTATCTTGGAACTCTTGAAAAGGCTAAGTTTATAGATAAAATATTTAGACCTCTCCACAATCATATTAGAAACTTGTATAGATAGAACATAGCCTACCAAAGTCGCATCAAATGGATAAAGATGGAGTTGCAATCTTTCAGAGAATAGTTGGCCAAGAATAATTTAGATCTATTAGCTAAAGCTTCCACCAGGAGGAGATACAGAGTCATAAATTAAAGGATATGGACACCTTGAATCATACCATTTTTAACAGTTTTGGGTTTTGGTATTTTGTTAATTTGAAGACAGTCATGTCTGATAAGTCAGGATTTAATTGAGGATGTATTAATCTCTCCTATGTATTATACCACTATCATATATTATTATAGAAGTTGTTAACACTTGGGACAATTTTGGAGTGTTTTTTATGCAGTTCAAACAAACAGAGTAGCTACAAAAGAGTTCATAGTGCCTGGCGCTGCGAACTAGATGATACAGGTTGGCACTACGAACTGCACTATGAACTCCTAATTTGTAGGTTTTGGAGGAGAAAATGGTTTCCAAATAGGAATATAAGGTTATGAAAATTGCTACAAGTTTATTTGAAGACTGGAGGGACACCTGACCAAGAGAGATGCGCTCTAATCACACGTCATCAAGTTCATTTAATATGATCAAGGAGGTTACCAATATGTTCCTATTTTTTAGCAGTTTGTTACTTTTTTTTTGAAAAACTGTAGTTACTCCACCTTTAGGTGTGGGAATCCTAGGAAAGAAGGGAAATTTGAATTTTAAATTTGTCATTGACATCCTAGGCTATAAGATAGATATTGAAAATCATTGAAAGGTTTGAAGGATTGTAATGAGACTCATACTTTTTTGAAGTTGTGGAATTACATAGACATCCTCTGGATTTTGTGTATCATACTTGAAACTTTTTTATTAATAGAAATCAGATTCTTTTCTCATTATGTTATCCCAATCTTGCTCTGATTTTACAGTTGTTTGAATGATTCATTTGATGTATTGTATCTGTATTGCAATGGAGGTTTTTTTGTGGTGTTGCTATGATTTTCTTAGATTTTATATTTTGATTAAAGAAGTTCTTATGTAAAAATACTTTCCTGAGATGTTTTCTAGTATCTTGATGTGAATGGTAGACATTTTCATTTTCTCATTAAGTATTCTATCTATCCATTTTACTCTTCAAAACCATGATCTAAGTTAGCCAAGACCTCATTTGTTGATACATATTTTATGGAAACTTTTGTGATTTTCCATGTTCTGACTGAGTTTTGATTCATTTGACTTCATCATAAAAACTTATCTTTTAACCTACTGATGGGTGCTGAGCTTAAACTTTAGCATTCAAAGTGTGAATTTTAGTGTTAACACGGTGCACCAATTTTAACCAACCGCACTGGGGCATACCCAAAACATAACACCCTGACGCGTCAGTGTTCAAACACACCACCATACTTTATAAAACAATTACACACACTAAATAAATTGCATCGGTGTCGTTTAACATTACGCATCACTACACTTCACTTAAATAAGAAAACCACTAACATAACAATTTATAAAATTTAACGTAGCAATCCAACCATTGTAATCAAATGCATCGGTGCTCTATCCTTTACAATGTAGTGTGTCCTTTGGAATGCCCCAAAAATGGTGTACAATGGGATTCTACCCTCACTGACACATTTCACTTCATTAACCACATCGTTGGCTCAATGATATATGAAAATTTAACCTAGTGATGCACCCATTTTAACCAACATCACCGTGACATACTCGAAACATAATTCTAGGGCACATCAATGTTCTAACACACTACCATACTTTATAAAAAATATGCATGCATTGAATAAATCACACCAGTTCCATTTAATATTATCCATCGATACACTTCACTTAACTAATGACACAACTAACATACCGATTTATAAAATTGAACGTAGTGGTGCAAACATTGTAATCCAACGCACCAATATTATATACAGAAACACACAGGGACAAATATTGACTAAATTTTCATAATGGGGTGTCTCATTGGATGCCTTGTTCCCAATGCTCTATCCTTTACAATGCATCGACGTACAAAACATCGATGCTCCACTATCATGGTGGTACATGTGCATTAATAGTAACATGTCACACATGTTTAGTTTTGATAATAAAGTTTATCTTAGAGGTGCCCATCAATCCAACAAACACACTAGTTTCATAAAGACAACGTCACTAGTAGACATCATGTTGGTGCTCTGGTAGACATGGTGCACCGGTGCTTCTAGTTTAAAAAAGGGAACCGTGGATTTGCACGCTATAAATTTGAGCATTGTAGTGCATATTTGTTAACAAAATGAACCGGTGATGTTAATTTTGAGAAAATGTTGTCATTGATGTCAAAGTGGCAGTGTTGGTGCTGATGTGGGAGTAATAAATAGGATAGTAAAAAAGGGATATTGTTTGAGTATTGAAGCCATGAATCCAAGTGAATAAGACTTGAAGCCATGAATACAAGTAAATAAGCCTTGAAGGCATGAATCCAAGAGATGAACCCTTAGAGACATGTTGATGAATCCTTGAGAAGCCAACATGCAATAT
Organism: Picea mariana; assembly: GCA_032191745.1. NCBI lineage: Eukaryota > Viridiplantae > Streptophyta > Pinopsida > Pinales > Pinaceae > Picea > Picea mariana. The sequence continues at coordinate 4,159 of JASDQU010197669.1, read as the reverse complement.
TCAAGCCATGAGAAAAAATCAATGCCAAAGCAAATTAAAGAAGCCCCTGATGGAGTAATGGTGTGTCCACTTGAAGAAGACTTGAAGTGCCTTGAAGGAGCCTTGACATAAGTTTATATAACTATAAAGTGTTCCCCTTATGGTGTAGCTCTTAAGCACAGATCTCACGGGATGAGATAAAGATTGCAAGATGTATATTGTTGAAAGTATTATTTGTAGTCAATTTGGATACCCTATATTTGAGTGAATTGTTACTATACATACCTAACTCAAATGGGATCAAAATTTACATGGTTGGAAACCTTATTCCAATACCTTTCCAATGGTACATGGAAGTCCATCTAACTCTCTTATAATGGGGAGATATATTTTTTTTCGTCCCACAACCGAGCCAGAAAATTGAGGTCGACTCAACTAATTTTGGGGGACAAAATTAATATAAATACATGATAGAATTTCACATTTTTAGTGTAACAAATGAAGAGATGAATTCTGAGGTGTGCTCAAGGTGTTGGGGTGTATTTTCAGTGTGCAAGAGAAGTATAAGAGATTATCTTGAGGTATTTCGTATTCTCAAGGTATGTTATAAGGTTGTGATGTTGTAAGGTTGTGAGGTTGTCGTATGCATTGTTGTGAGGTTGTGATGCCACTGTATTCTCTTCTATGAAGTTGTGATGTTGTTGTGATGTTATTGTGAGGTTTTAATGCTACCATATGATCTTCTATGAACTTGTGATGTTTTTGTGAGGTTGTGATGATGTCATATTCTCTACTATGAAGTTGTGATGTTTTCTTGAGTGGACGGTGTCGTTAGTGGACATTGTCATGAATGGATGTTACCATCAGTGGATGTTTCCATCAATGATTACATTTTAGGAATGATGCTATGTGGTTTATTATGGTTTGAAGGATTGTCTACAGAATGAAGCATGCAGGTGAAGTCAGGAGTACTTTTTGTATGAAGATCTTGGATTGATGATATATTATTGAGTTGGTGCTCAGTTGAGAATATTGGTGTCTTCATTTAGTAGGTTGGCACCTGTGTGTTAGGGAGTGGTGCTTCCTTCCAATTGTATGTGGTAAATCTAGGGGGTTGGTGCCTCTTTCTAGTCAGTGTTGGTAATTCAGGGAGTTGGAACTTCCTTCAGGTTGGTTCCTGTAAATCAGGGGGTTGGTTCCTCCTTCCAATTGGTGCTAGAGAATCTTGGAAGTTGGCGCTTCCTATAAATGTAATATTCACATGATATAATAAAAAAATTCAATGGTTTTCTCATGTTTGGGTTTCCACATAAAAATCATTGTGTTTTGTGTATGGTTTTTTGTGATGATGAATGTAATTGTTAATGATTAATTTTTATATGATGTGCTTAATGCTAAAACTAGTAAAAGGTGATCAATAATGATTCACCCCCCTCTCAGTATTGGTGAATATTCCAACAATTGGTATCAGAGTGAGTTCCTTCGGGAACAATCTAACAACTAGAAGGAATATCATGGATATTCAGGAAGTTTACTCTGTAGATGGAGTTCCATTGTTCAATGGATCAAACTTTTCTCATTGGAGCATATAGATGAGAGAATATTTATAGGCACATGGGTTTGACATTTGGAAATTAGTATTAGATGGTTACACCACTCCAAAATGAAGACCAAAGGGTGAAAAAATAAAGAATCTACTAAAATACAATGCAATGACATTGAACATAATTCTAAGGATCTTATTAGGTTCTGAAAAGAAAATAAATGAAGTTAGAAAGAATTCATCAACTAAAGAGATTTGGGACAAAATACAAGACAAATACACAAAGGAAGTAATCCAAGAATATGCAGAAGATCAAAAGGCAGATACACCAAAGAAGAAATATCAAAGAAAATGGATGAAAACCCAAATAAACATGCAACTGATGAATCAAATTAAGAAAATGGGAAGGAAGTTAAATCAAGTAAATATTATTGTGGTGATAAATTAAATCCTTATGACATTAGATGTACCTATGCAAATAAAAACAATTTTGACAAAGATAAATATGAAAGAAAAATCCATACCTCGGAAGAAGAAGAGAATGATGAAGTAGAAGCTTAAGTAGACCTTGAAGGGGAACTAATTAGTTCTCTAGATGATTTGAGAAATGCAAGGGAGAAGAACAAAATTCTAATGGAACAACTGTAGAGGTATCAAGAAAACAATACATATCTAGAAGAGAAGTTAAGTGAGACTAAAATGACTGTCATTATTTTAAAAGAACAAGTAGAAGTGGCTAAGAATAATAAAGAAACATTGAAGAATCAATTAGAATAGAAAGATACCCAACTAAACAAAAATATGAAAAATGATATGATTCAAATAGAAAAGGACAAGAAAATTGAAGAAATCCTAAACAATCAACTAAAAGAGAAGGAATAAATATGTCAAGCAAAAGAACTTGAAATTGTTTCTCTAAGAGAATAAGTGAAAATGGAATATTCCACAAACTTGAATTTTGAGAAGAGTTCATAAGCCTTAGAATATATCCTCAATCAACAAAGATCTTCTAGTGAGAAGATAGGTATTGGGTATGACCACAAGTAGAAACACATTGAATAAGAAAAGAGTTTCAAGCTACTAGGAAAGACTAAAGAATGACCTAAAGTCATACAAATGGTTCAAAGGATTCCAATAGCAGAGTAAAAAACCATGATAAATCAAGACATGACAATCAATCTTCTCAAATACCTCCATTTCAAATAAGACTATTTGCTCCTATGTATCAAAGTTTCTTTCCCGGTTATTTTTTTTCTTACAACAATTTTGGACATAAGGCTATAGACTATAGAGCTTATGCAATACAGACTCAAGTAAGGAATAGAGGTATCTACAATAATGTTGAATGTTACAAATGGCACAACTATGGACACATAGCTCAACAATGTAGAAGCATGATGGAGTCTTCAATGAAAGAAAATTATCATATCGAATATAAGAAGGTTTGAAGAAGAAAAAAAAGAAAAAGAACAGGTCAATGGAGAATTATTAGAGGATGTACCCACATGAGTTGCATAGATGAGTAACAATGATAAATCTACAAGTAAAGAGGAAGATGCCAAGATTACAAATGATGATCTTGCAGCAGAGCACCCATATACATTATTCTAAACAATTTGGCATAGAGACTCCCAATGTCGTGGATAATGCTGAGGGGTAGTTGAAGTAGTGGAAAAGGAAGACCAAAGAAAGGAAAATAGAGGATTGTACAGAGAAGAATATAGTGTCTTGGTAAATCATAAATAAGCATAGGAGGAGATACTTCAGAAAGCTTCAAGAAATGGCCCTGTCTAAGGGGAAGTCAACATAGTAAAATGGGGAGTATTGTCGAAAAGGAAAGATTCTCACAAACATAGCATTATAGTCAAAAGAAGGAACCATTGATGAAAGAGGGAGTAGAAAAACGAGTTAAATGATAGTGGATGAAAGCATGAATATAGGAGGAGAAATAGAATAAGAAAGAGAATCATGAAATTCCATAGGGGGAGCAACTCTTTATCGTGGATGTCAAGTGGGAGAGAAAAAAAATGTTGGTGATAGGGGGAGTCACATGATAAGAAACAATGGTCTCTTTTCCATTGATGTCAAAGGGGGAGAGAAACAAAGTGATGGATAGAGTGAGAATGCATCACTACAAAAGGAATAAGGTGTTGATAAAATGTTGGCATTGATGTCAAAGTGGCAGTGATGATGATGATGTGGTAGTAATGAAAAGGATGTAACAATGATGATGACGATGTGATAGTGAAAAATGGAGATTTATTTATTATTGAAGCCATGAATCCAAGTGAAGAAGACTTGAAGCCATGAATCCAAGTAAATAAGCCTTGAATCCATGAATCTAAGAGAATAAGCCTTGAAGATGTGTTAATGAAGCTTTGATAAGCCAACGTGTAGTAGTCAAGACATGATGACAAGCCAATGTCAAAGGAAATTGAAGAAGTCCTTAAAGTAGTAATGATGTGTCCACTTGAAGAATCCTTGACGTGCCTTGAAGGATCCTTGACATAAGTGTACATAACTCCAAAGTGGTCCCTTTATGGCATAGCTTTTAAGCATGGCCCTCACGGGATGGGATAACATGTCGTTGTTTCCACATGCCCAATTTTATTTGTACATAAATGGATCCTTGAAGGA
>JASDQU010197668.1:2221-17945 GCA_032191745.1 Picea mariana | reverse complement strand
TGGTGTTGGTGAAGGCACCCCCTTTGTTGTAGGGTAGGTGGAATTTTCTACTTAAATGATACCCACTCCATCAATTTTAGGGATGGTCTAGGAAGGGGGGTCTAAAAACTATGTTGAAATCCTTTCCTTAAATATTCTTCTTAAATTGGCTACTTAAAAACGTGTCTAATCTTCAAGGGATTGGGGACTCTTGAGTGGTAATAAATTGCATGTATGGGAAGAATAGGATGACCGATTTGTTTCCCGACCCTCTTTTAAAGGTGGTGTTAACTATTTAACTATGTTTAATCCAATATCTTTTGTTCGTGTTTTTAGAGAGTTCAATGTTGATTCTAAATCTATAAAGGACTCAATATGGCTACTAGATTATGATCTTGGAAGAAATCAAAGGATGGATCCCTTATAAAACAATACATGATATCTCTCTATATATACGGAGTAGGAAATTATAGTTTCTCTATGGTTGATTTAATTTATGTTTTGGTTCAATTATCTACTCTTAGAGATGAAAGACCTTGCCTATAGCATGTGAAAATTTACAGTGTTGTCTTTGTTCTCTTTTAGTGACTCGTCTAGGTTTAATATTTTCCTTTCTAGAAGTCCTTGGATAAATGTTTATGTATCAATTTTTTCGTTATTTTAGTCCAACATCGTATGATGATATGTATATGAAACTATTGAGCCCTCAACAAGCCCCCAAGTTTTGGGAAAAACTTGGTGCCCCACCTTATGTTCATTGGTTTGAGTATATTTTCTTATTTTTGAATTTACATTGACCTTGGTTCATCATTTCCTTGATGCATTGCTCATCTTGTCTAGATGGTCAAGTCATATGGGCCTTCATGTTACACTTGCTTCATGTTGAATGAGTTTCTTTCCTTATTTGAAATTTATTCCTCAATTGAGTTTTTTTATTTCTTGCCTTCCTAAATCTAATTTTCTTCCATAATTCCCTTTGTTTGAACTCTTTTTTCCGCCAATCTCTAGATCATCCCCTATTCTCAAAATCGGGCCTCTTCTTATCCTATTTTTTTTTAAGTTCTTCCATGATCCAAAAATCAACATGATTTCCAAATCGAGACTCCTTGTTATCTATTTCTAAGAATGATTTTGTCTTTAGGTTTAGGTTTGAATCTTTCTCTTAACTCTTCTTTTGAACCTTGAGCTCTTTTTTTAACTTCAAAATTTAATTTTGAATTTTTATTTTAGGTCTTGAGTTCTTTTTTTAAACTCAAGTTTGAACTTTTTCTCTTTTTTTACTTACCTTTTGAGCTTTGCTTCACCCCCTTTCTGATTTTCAACTCAGCCTAATTTTCAAAATTGAACCCCTTTTTCCCTTCCATCACTTGATCAGTTCCCTGATTTGGAAATCAATTCCAATTTCCAAATTGTACCCTCCCATCACCTCTTCTTCTATTTTCCTTTGGAATTTCATTCAAACCTTCAAATATTTTGAATCCATTGTTTGAACTTTCAAAAGCTTCTTTCAAACTCTAAACTTTTGCTTCAACTCTTTGATCCATCTGATTTTACAATTGGTTTGGTTGCCAAATCAGGGTCTTCATCCTCCAACTTTTGTGTGGACAGGTACCGATTTTGAAATTGACCCCAATATCCAAATGGGACCCTCCTTTAATCTCTTCTAACTCTTCAATTTTCCCCCCCTTCCATTTGAGGTCTTTTTAACTTTTTCTTTGAATATATTTTCGTTGTTTCAAACTTAAATAAGTCATACCCAAAACCTTTTCTAAAGCCCTATTATCAGCCCTGATTCTCATAATCATGCCCCCTTTTCACTTGTTCTCTATTTACTTGGCTCAATTTGGTGATTGGCCATAATTGTCAAATCAGGTCCTCCCTATTCAAACTACAGTGCAATCAGATCCTGATTTTGGTGTGCTTTTAATCCTTGTTATTAAACTTAGAAAAATGGCCAAAATACTCATTAAATTCTTGTTGAATTTGAAATACCAAAAAGGGGTTTGTTTGATGGGATTATTGACTTAATGTTAAAGGTTACCTATATTTTATGTGTTTTATACACTAACATGCAAGCATCTTACAATGATTACAAAGGGAATCAAATGGCCAGGGAGGTGATTGGAATAGTTCAAGAAAATGAAGTTTGAACTGATAAAATGAATCAAAAACGCTAGGTGGCACAAAAGGATAGTGGGATGGAAAAAATGAATGGTGGCCCAAGACCAATTTGAAAATGGTCAAGAAAGAGGGCAAACCCCAAATGAAATTGAAGGATACTAGCTACAAGAAGAAACTAACTATCCAAGAAGGGAATCAAAACTATCAAATAAGTTAGAAATGATAAAGGAATCGAAAACCCAAGTGGCGGGAAAGACCATTGAACAAAACCAAAAATCCAAGGGAACCAGATAGCCAAGTGAAGGGAATCAAAATGATTTGACTTCCCTCTCCTTCTCTTGTATAAATAAGATAAACTCAATAAAGAACAGGGTTTTTCTTGTGCACCTTTGAAAACTATTCTATGAATTATTAATGAGGAGAAGACATTACTGGACACTTTTTGGAGACTTATTCTAGTGTACATATGGTGTGGGACTATTCCCTACTTATTCATGCAAGAATGACTATAAGACTTTTGCTTTAAACTATTATCGTGCAAATGATAATTGTTTTTTAATTGTGTGATTCAATCTGTTGATGGTGGTGAATATGAAATGGTTATTGGTTATTAATATGAGGCCAACCTAACTTGATGACTAATGATTTCACTTTTCTTACCATCGTTCCATATTAAGCTATTTTTTATTCTAATGGTTGGAATGGTTTTTCATTTTATCTTCATTTATTGTTTTCAAATACTAGCTAGTTGTTAGATTAGAATAGCATTTTGTTGTTAGTTCTAGGTCTTCATTTAGAACTTAGATTTTATTTCTCTAGATCATAAAATCAATATTGATTGTCCGGTTAGAATCCAGATGGGTTCCCTATTCTAAACAGTGTGAAGTCTAATTGGGGCCTCTCATTGGGGATAACCCATGATGTTTCCCATGGTCAACATTTTTAGCACTAGAACAAGGGAAAATGACAAGCCAACCTGTGTGGGGCCATTCTTAGAAATTCATTATCATCCCATGGTTTCTCTCCATACCCTTGTATGGGATCATGGTTTTAGTATTCTAAGACCATTAGATTCCATCCCAAAGAAGACAATAGATCTCTTTTTCAAAATTTAAGTTAGATGGTGAAGTGAAATCTTCTACATTTATCCATTTTAATATATTTGTTTCTAAAAATTGTTCAAGACAATGAAGTATGTAGGTTTTTTATCCTCACATTAGAATGATGTATTTAGGCTTGGTATAGGGAATTACTAGCCAAATACATTCATAGTTGGAAGCAGTTCATGGAATATTTTGTAACTACTCATGACAATTATATCTATGAAGAACTTTATTCTGAACTTGAGAAAATACAAAAAAATAAAAATGGATCTATTGATGATTATATATCGAGGATAGTGTGAGTTTATTATATGTTTCATAAGAGTGAAAAAACCCTCTAGGAAGAATTCCTTGAGTGGTAATTGTATGTCCTTTATATTCTGAAAGAAGAAGAGTTATCCTTTAACTGAAAGCAAGATTTACAACAAGAAATTTCACCTTGTGATAAACACAATAGTCTAGTAGTATGCACAGTAATCCTAAAAAAGAATTTAATATGAAAGATAGTGTAAGTATTAATTTACAAGAATATATTTTACATTGTATTGATTCAAATGGACGTGCTATATAAACAAACTACATATCAGAACAAGAACATATTTTCCAAACATAAAATCAACAATATGGCATAGAAACTTCTCATATCCCTAAGTTGATAAACCTTGATAGCCTCCGTGAGAAAGTGGAGAAAGCGTCCCAAACCAAATTTGTATATTCTTCATCGAGGACACTACTAGGATCTTGGATTCTCAAAAAAAATTAATAATACCATTTAATCTTGTTAAGGAATCTTCCCTGAGAGAACAAAAGAGAAATATTTTGAAAAATTATTCCTTCCATGTGTTCAAATAATAAGTTTTTTATACATCTCCTAAAATATGTTTAAAAATACAATTTCTACTTCTTTTAGCTCAGATTGTGGAATATACTAGAGGTATAGAAGTACACAATATTTCTAATCTATTCTTTGTTATATAAATAGAGCAATCATTATCAAGTATCATGAACTCCTTAAACTTATATTGTGGGAAAACTAAGGGCATTTCTCTTGAATCTATATCAGCTGATAATCTTGAAGATCAAGGAGAAAGTGAATATGTTGTTGGTTGTACATAAATTATCGTTGAGGATGACAATACATTCTTATATTCTGAAAATTCATATGCTCTCTACATAGATATTTTTGCTAACCTTTGTTTACAAGAATATTTAAAAGATTATGTCATAGTTATTCCTTTATATTATGATTCTAGAAATGAAACACAAAGTGGAAGTGAGTCAGAGTGTACAAATATTGAAGATATGTTTTTTTTTCAAAATGTTTCAACTCAGATTCACCCATTACAAATCTACATGGAAGGAGAGAAAGATAATGTTCAAGCTCTAGTTAACAAAAAACTCATTGATAGATTTAGTTCATCTGAGAGAAATTTTGCGTTCACCTACGGCCTACAATATAAGATTCAAGAGCCAATTGAAGTAAAGATTTCCTATGATAGCCTTGGATTTGATGATGGCATTTTTTGGTCGTAAGTGGACATGTGCAAGGTTGGATCACTACTTGACCATATGTAGGTTAGGGTTATCAATCACCCATAGAATAAGTTGATTGCAAGGGGAGAAGATTATACAACACTCCAAAATATACAACATATCTACATCACATCATCGTGCGTAACAAAGGAAATAATGATGTGGATGAAAAATTAATTTCAATAAACATTATTTTTGAACTTCAATTTAATCATCATAAGAAATTATACCACTTACCTTTAGATTCCTTTCAAGAATTCCATATTTATCATAACCATTTTCAAGAAATCATTGGAGCTTAGTTGGAGTCATTAGTGTTAGCACTGATAGACACCCTCGGATTGCAGGAGGATGAGCCCAGTACCCATCAGAGTTTTTGGTGGATGTTTGGTTTATATGAGTGGAGTTCAATGGAAAAAACTCAATATATGAATGATGTTCAACACAAAACTTGAAAAAAAATGTACAGGGAAGTGAGGGCCACAACTAACTTCAATCGGTGAATTGAGTTTAAATGTGAGCAGAGGGAAGACTTAGTAAGAAAGGTGGACAAGACTGTTGTGGGCATCAGGCCTTCAAGCAGCTTGGAGAAGAAAAACTCAGACTCAATATCACTCTTAAGTTCAAGTTTCAGACACTGAAATATGTCTAAACAACACAGTCACAATAGCACAATGAACAAACCTACATCACCATCCAGCTACAGCAACTCATTGGATCCTCCATGCCCAATCCATTCAGTGTAAGAGGGAAAAATATCACAAGGAAGATGACTAAAACTAGTCACGATACCGTTGCAATCAAACCTACATTACAACATCGTAACAACCCTCAACTAGATCCTCCATGCCCAAGTGTTTTAGCACAGTTTTTACAAAGAGATGAAAAGAGGTTGACTTCTATTAATCTGAAAGTCTCAAATCTTATACATAACCAAAGAACAGTTCTGCATCAAAACATTACAAAATAGGGATCTCTGCTCAACCATTTGACAACCATAACAAAATATCAAAACTACTTATTTATACTCAAAACAATCCTTGACTATCAGGAGAGTGATCTGATCACTACATTCAAAAACTTGTGTCTGAGTAGTCTTCTGTCAGACTATGCATGTATCCCTCTGTCAGAAGCAAGATCATATCGGCATGGGTCTACAGGAGTATCCATCCACGGGGGTACCTCGAGTTGAGAGATTTGTTTTCCACAGTCGGCTCCTCCATACTTTCTAATTACTTAGTGAGTCGAGGTTTCAACCACCAGCTCCATTTTCATTAACTACCTTTTCTCAGGATTGAAACGTGGCTTAATTCCTAGGGGGAGGCCACACGCTGCTCTTGGATAGGAATCTATACAAACATGTGATTCCAGGGCCGCTCAAAGGTGGTTTGGGTTCACACCACTTTTGAGCCCGCAATTCACCACCTTTTGCCATGTATTACTTTTTCCAAACCACGGTTTCAATTGCGAGACCGCTCAAGAAAATTATAGCCTGAGCACGTCGTGTCCTTGCAATGGACTTTGGTCGCCGATCTTGTGATCTTGGGCAAGGATTTACAATCAGTGGCTCAAATATTCCCTCTTCAGATCAATGGATCAGATCTTCCCTTTTCGAATCGACGGCCAAGATCTGCTTCGTGATTCAGGCTTCAGACTTTTCAAACCTCAAACCTCCTTTGTCTTCTACTACCTTTAACCGAAGTGAAGGATCTGGTGACGCATGGCTCTTACTGATCGATGGATGAGACGCTTTTCGAGGCTCCAGGCTCCGGGAAAATCAAATATCAAATCTCGCTTACCTTCTGTGTTTTTTACCCAGAGTTGTCGATCTATTGACGCGCGTCTGCTTCAATCAACAACTTTGCTCCTACTTCTGGACTTTGACCCCTTCAACCAGATCGAAGGCACTTCTGCTCCCTTCTCAATAATCGATCAAGAGCTACTTCAGGTCTTCGGGATTTTACCCCCTTCACTTTCCTCCGGATCTCTATATCTGGCGCCATGTGTCCATTTGAATTGAACGGCTGAGACTTACTCTGGACCTTCGGGCTTCGGGTGTTTTTCATGGCGCTATACTTCGTGCAATTCTAAAACTCTGAATACCCAGGGGTTGCTAATCTGATCCTCACACGGGATCTCCACCGTCGCAAAACTGAGCCCGCTAGTTTGTATTTTAAGTATGAAATGAGATGCTCTACATGTTGCGCTCGGACGCTTCCTATGGATACCATGAACTTGGATGACCTGCTGCCCTTGACAATTGTATGTGATAACAATCATTTTCTCATAATTTTCCACAAAGTGGTAAGTTTCTACTACTCTTCTCTATGAATTACTTTCTTGATGTTATAAGCCTTTCAATCCTTCATGAATAAACATTTCAACTATTTAAACTTATGCAAAGATTTTATTTTCTTTTAAATTCTAAAATCATTAAATGGCTACATTACCATTCTGATTTTACTTAACATACATATGCCGGTGGTTACTGTAGGTTAGGGTAGCATAGATAGTTTTGTCTTATTTCTTGTTGTCTAGAATAAAGGCTTTTGTTTAGTTTGATGATTTAATGAATTTCACTCGGTTGTTTCTTAAAGCCACCAGGCCATACATGTAGATGTTTTATTTTCCATTTATTTATTTTGATATTTCTTTCTAGATAGATGTTTCACTTTCTTTATTGAATAAACTAGTTTTGGTAATAAAAAACCTAATTTGCTTTGAATCAAAATCTAAAGTTTGGTTTAAGTATGGGATTTGTCCTAATTTGGCATCTAAGCCATGAGAAGAAGCACATTTGGTAAAAGAGATTCTCTCATTTTTGTCAAAAATCATTGGGACATGAAATTGTGAAGCTGGAAATTTAGATTAGAAACATCTGAATAGGGATGGGTATGTTCAACTCAAGCACTGGATATTTTGTTGGTCTTATAATGTTAATTTTACAAGAAAATCCCCAAGATTTTTGGTGAGGAACATAGATTGGGAAGAAAACTCAATTGATGAATTTTATCATAAAATTGGTCTGTCGAAGAGATGCATGTATGATAGATATTTTGGCCTAACTTTTTTTCTTCAACCAAGATTTACTAAACTTGGAAGATAAGTTGTTTAAAGCTTAAAAATCTTATAAAAACTAGGGGATATTAATAAAAAATGAAATAATCATGTTTGTAGATCAATACATAGAACTTTCCATGATGTCTGGTCAATTTTTTGGTCATGTCATTCTTTTCTAGTCATCGCATTACCCTATGAAAATATTATATGCAGGCACCTACTACAAAAGACCCTACATACCTAAAAAAAGGAAGGAGACACAATTTATGACACATTGCAGAATGAATAAATCCCTACAATTTGTCACCAAAGGTTCTACTCACCTAGGGAAAAGGAGGATAGAATTCAACGAAGGATGTCCCTTGAAGCATGGAAAATCTTTTTTTTTAAGATTTCACATATGTCCATAGAATGGAAAACTTATATTTTCATTTAAAATTTGATTTAGGGATGGTGCCTAAAAGTTTTGTGCACTTTTTTGTCTAGGCTCCACTCTCTTCCATTTCATTTGGATAAGTAAAATCTGCCTCATGCTTAAAGAGTGTTCTTATGCAGGAACAAAATGCACCATTCGATAATGAGCGACAAAAGGAGACATGGATCAAAATCTAAGACGTGACTTTGGGAATATTGCATGGCATGTACATAGAGAAAAATTAGCCAACTAAATATTCGATAGATATATTTTTTTATATACAAGAGTTGGGAGATATTGTATTAGTAAAATCTGTGACAAATGCTCATAGCGAGGTTAAAAAATAAGAGACTTTCTGTCAAAATTGAAGCCCATGGAGGGCTATAATAAACAACTATTGTTTCAAAATTTTAGAAGAGAAATACACATAAAAAAACCTTGTAAAGTAAATTCGGATGAAAACCCCGAGAATGAAGAAGATGAAGCACTGCATCCAACTTAAGCACAAGAAGGAGGACCTTTCTTACCAAAATCTTTCAAGATTTCCCATGGAGCAGGAGAATTCAAATCTAGAACAAAAAACTGAATGGATTGGGGACTCTTGAGTGGTAACAAATTGGATGTATGGGAAGAAAAGGATGACTGAATTGTTTCCCGACCCTCTTTTCAAGGTGGTGTTAACTATTTAACTATGTTTAATTCAATATCATGTGTTCATGTTTTTAGAGAGTTCAATGTTGATGCTAACTCTATAAAGGACTCAATATGGCTACTAGATTATGATATTGGAAGCAATCAAAGGATGGATCCCTTATAAAACAATACATGATATCTCTCTCTATATAAGGAGTAGAAAATTATAGCTTCTCTATGGTTGATTCAATTTATGTTTTGATTCAATTATCTACTCTTAGAGATGAAAGACCTTGCCTATAGTATGTGAAAATTTACAGTGTTGTCTTTGTTCTCTTTTAGTAACTTGCCTAGGTTTAATATTTTCCTTTCTAGAATCCCTTGGATAGATCTTTATGTATCAATTTTTTTCATTATTCTAAGCCAACATAGTATGATGATATGTATATGAAATTGTTGAGCCCTCAACAACCCCCCAAGTTTTGGGAAAAACTTGGGGCCCCACCTTATGTTCATTGGTTTGAGTATATTTTCTTATTTTTGAATTTACATTGACCTTGGTTCGTCACTTCCTTGATGCATTGTTCATCTTGTCTAGATGGTCAAGTCAGATGGGCCTTCATGTTACACTTGCTTCATTTTGATTGAGTTTCTTTCCTTCTTTGAAATTTATTCCTCAATTGAGTTTTTTTATTTCTTCCCTTCCTAAATCTAATTTTCTTTCATAATTCCCTTTGTTTGAACTGTTTTGTCCCCCAATCTCTAGATCATCCCCTATTCTCAAAATCGGGCCTCTTCTTATCCTATTTTTTTTTAAGTTCTTCCTTGATCCCAAAATCAACATGATTTCCAAATCAATACTCCTAGTTATCTATTTCTAAGAATGAGTTTTTCTTTGGGTTTAGGTTTGAACCTTTCTCTTAACTCTTCTTTTGAAACTTGAGCTCTTTTTTTAACTTCAAGATTTAATTTTTAATTTTTCTTTTAGGTCTTGAGTTCTTTTTTTAAACTCAAGTTTGAAATTTTTCCCTTTCTTTACTTACATTTTGAGCTTTGCTTCACCCCCTTTATGATTTTCAACTTTGCCTAACTTTCAAAATTGAACCCCTTTTTCCCTTCCATCACTTGATCAGTTCCCTGATTTGGATATCAATCCCAATTTCCAAATTATACCCTCTCATCACCTCTTCTATTTTCCTTTGGACTTTCATTCAAACCTTCAAATATTTTGAATCCATTGTTTGAACTTTGAAATCTTCTTTCAAACTCTAAACTTTTTCTTCAACTCTTTGATCCACCTAATTTTACAATTGGTTTGATTGCCAAATCAAGGCCTTCATCCTCCAATTTGTGTGTGGACAGGTACCGATTTTGAAATTGACCCCAATATCCAAATGGGACCTTCCTTTAATATCTTCTAACTCTTCAATTCCCCCCCCCCCTNCCCTTCCATTTGAGCTCTTTTAACTTTTTGTTTGAATATATTTTCTTCCTTTCAAACTTAACTAAGTCATACCCAAAACCTTTTCTAAATCCCTATTATCAGCTTTGATTCTCATAATCATGCCCCCTTTTCACTTGTTCTCTATTTCCTTGGCTCAATTTAGTGATTGGCCATAATTGTCAAATCAGGTCCTCCCTATTTAAACTAGAGTGCAATCAGATCTTGATTTTGGTGTGCTTTTAATTCTTGCTATTAAACTTAGAAAAATGGCCAAAATACTCATTAAATTTTGGTTGAATTTGAAATACCAAAAAGGGGTTTGTTTGATGGGATTATTGACTTAATGTTAAAGGTGTTGGCACAGGGGCAGACCCAGGGTTCAACGCTCAAGAGCACACCAACAAAGCCCTAACTACTATCCCTTTCAGCAACACCTGCGAAGCAGATGAAGTCTCACCCGAGGTAGAGGTAGTGGTGGTTGCAAGACTCAGGTGTCTGACACCTTAGCTGGTACAAAGATATGTGATTATATCATTTACATAGCACTTAGCATCGACCATTCATCAATATTCAACCCTTATTATACTTCGCAGACAGCACAGAGCTTCGTGATGAATACTCAGATCTACAGTATTTCAGCACT
Organism: Picea mariana; assembly: GCA_032191745.1. NCBI lineage: Eukaryota > Viridiplantae > Streptophyta > Pinopsida > Pinales > Pinaceae > Picea > Picea mariana. The sequence continues at coordinate 7,014 of JASDQU010197668.1, read as the reverse complement.
TAACCATAGTAACCCAGATCAGATCCAATAGATCAGCACAAAGCATCCTCATACACATCAGATCTAAAAATCATATATATCTAAGAAGAACAGAACATAACTGGATATATCAAATCACATAGCATAAGAAAAGATAAATAGATTGAATCAAATCACAGAGCATAACACACATATTTACGTGGTTCACCCCCACCCTGGGGCTACGTCCACAAGATCTTCTTCTTTATTATTGTCTTCAAGTTGTTACAAGCACAAAGCCTCCAAAACCCTTCTTCACATAGGATAGATGATCTGTGCAGCTCGCTAGATCCTTCTTCCTTGCATTACAGCACTTATATTTCTATAGCAACCACACAGTAACTTGCACTTAGCCTTGCAAGCCTTACACAGTTTGCATAGAGCACTTATCCAACATCACATAGATGCACTACCAATTGCACTAAACAATCACATCTACTACTTCTTACATTGCATATCCTTCTATTTATACATTACAAAAGTGGGCCTAAGCATGGGTAAACCCATGGGCCGACATCCCTTTCCCATTACATATTCCCAAAAACCCAAAAAGGACCCAAAAGGGGGTCTAGCTTCCGCAATTTCTACTTCACTTTGCGCTTTGTCTTCAACAAGATGTCAAAGTCCCAAAAACGGTTAATTATGACCAAGTACTTCCCAAAACTTGGTCAATGGCCAACCGGCCCCAAACAGTCACTTATGACTCATCCCGAGTCACTCTAGTCTGATCAATTTCGCCTCGAATGCCTCGAGCTTGGCTTGAGCTACTTTGACTTGCTGCAGTGAAACAACCTCTTGCTCAGTAAAATCCTGGATCACTGCGTCATTTACTAGCCCTTCCAGGTGTTGTTTTGCGGTGATGACAACCTGTTCAAGCTTGGCTTCTTGGATTTCAATTTTAGTGAATAGTTGGCATGCCTTTTCCTGGATTGCTTGAAGTCGTTGGGAGACTTCCATCACTTTATTTTGTAGTGTGTGTACCTGTTTTAGGGCGGTGCATTGTTCTGGAAATCTCTTCATTCTTTTGACTAGGGTTAAGGCCTTCAGCTGCACCTGTAGCGTATTTGTGTGTTGCTTTTCCTCTTGGAGTTGTGCCTCCAATGCCTGCAACTTTGGATTCTCTGTTAGGTTCTCATAATTCTGGGCACGTCTAGTGCTCAGCTACTTTCTTTCCAAGGCAAGGGTTTTTAATTGGCCAACTACGTTGTCGGCAGTTGCCTCCCTGAGATCTCTTACTTCTTGAGGAGTCTCGGGCACGGTGCGAAGTTCCAGATCTGCGATGTGTTGTTGAAGTTGTTGGATTACTTCTTCAAGTTGTGCCACCTTCTGTAGGACACGTTCTTCAATCTTCACTTCTATGACCGTCATAGAGTGAAGTGCTTTGTGAACCCTTTCCTGTACTTCAAGTTGCTCTGCCAGCAACTGGTCCTTTCTATGTTGTAACTGTGTTTTTTCCTCATCCCACTTCCCTTGCAGGGAAAGATTTTCCTGTTCTGCCTTACTCTGTTGTTCTACAAGTGTGCTCTGTACTTGTGTCAAAGCCTGGGTGGATTGTGTTGTGTCTTCTTGAGCTCATCGAAGGCGAGCTTCAACTTTATCGGTGATCTGGTGTAATTAGGTGGGCTCATCGCCTGCTCCTGTTGTTCCAATTGTCAAGGGCATAGTAGAAACTTCTCGGCTTGATTGGAGTACCTGCTGCACTTCTTGAAGTTCACCCTTGATTCAGCTGAATACCTCCTCATGCTTCGCTACTTTCTTTTTTGTGATCTCTAGTGAAGCATCATTCAGCACAGCAACTAAGAAGTCAAAGTCATCCAGTGTGAGATTAGTCTTAAACATAGTCCGGGTGGCCTTAGTTTTCTTTCGGGATGAGAGCTTTTGTAATATCCCTCGACCGAACCCAATTGTAAAGGTAATACAAATATACTTAATCTGGTGACTTGTTTTGACCTCATTTGGTAATGCATGTCATGTGGCATAGTCCGCACATGAACTGCACAGTAAAATGATGTAATATGCACATTCCAGGATACCCCGCGCAGTAACTAAGGTGCACGCAATATGGAGGACAACGAGTGTTGTGTATATGATATGTGTTATAGGCTGGTGAGCCAGTTATTATAAGTTGGGATGCTTATGTTTTGGTATTAGGCCGGAATGCCTAGATGTCAAAGGCCAATGCGCCTACTTTGTACATGACTCATGATTAATATAAAATACATCACTGCGCAAAGATCGACCATAATAAAAGAGATGGGGACTGAAATTCACCAGTTAGGGAAAGGGAGGGCCAAAATTCAAGGGAATATTATATTAATATTTCCTAAAATGTAAAGTATGGATAATTATTTTATCCTAATTTCTAAAGTTGGGGACAAGTGGACCAAAATAACTTTCGATATGACAAGTGTCAAGTTGGGGACATGCATTCATATCGTGGGGGACTTAGCTCATTTGGGGGATTTTTCCAAGGGATTCCAGACAAAATCTTGACCATCATTCTCACCATCACTTTCCACGAAGAGTTCACAGTGATTCCTTTACACACTCAGTTATCCAGTCAATGATTCTATGACCATTTTCACTTACGCATTTTGTTATCCTTGAGACTGACATTTCACCATTCTGGAGCCTGTTCCCATAGCCCTTTTTGGTTGGTGTACCTAGTTAGCTTGGAGTGGGATTGAAGAAGCGAGTTGTCAGGCCCGTGATCAATTCTCTGAGTGAGAGAATTGTTGGGGATTGATTCACGAATGTGCTAAACTATAGCTACAATGCTCTGAGACTTCTGGTCTGGCCTATTGTTGAAGCCCTGTAAGGTAAGTGGGGAAATCGAGGGATTGTTGAGCAGAGAAGGGGCACACTTCCTTGGGAGGGATAGGAATGTGGGGAATGAGAGGATGTAGGTTGTTAGTTGAGTGAGCACCTGAGATGGAGTCTTTCCTGTTGTCCTTGAGCCTTAGCCTGGATAGGAACCCTTTACCCTGGATGGAGTTCAGTCCCAACTCGGGGGTGACTCGCTATTGAGAGTGATGAACAGTGTAGTCTATCGCTGGGAGGTTCATGGACGTTTTGTACGCACTTGGTGACAGTCTTTCTAAGATAAGTACCAATTGTATGATAAAATGATATGTTGCTTTGTTATTTACATGCCTATGTTACGATTTATCATATATGTGATAATAATTGCTTGTGTGTTTATGGGTAATTTCCTGTAAGTGTTGCATATATGTAGTTACTGTTATTTCAATATAAAATTTGTATGTTACAGAAAGTAAATTGTTTTTTATGTTAAAAGCTTCCGCAAGAATGTTGTATGTATATGTTTTAGTTGCATGCAGTTTAAAGAGTAAATATAGGTGGCATAGCTCAGTTGATTACTGGGTATGTTACCATATGTTCCATAGTAAGGGAACGAAAGAGTTCCCTAGAGTAGCATGGTTGGGCTTGTTAAGGCTGGGAATGTTACCAATTGGTTTCAGAGCATGAGTGGTTTCTCTGGAGTGGCACACTCCGGCCTGTGGTTGGTCGGGGGAACATTACAAATTGGTATCAGAGCTTCAGTTCAACACTAAGCTTAGATGGGCTAGAGGGGTTCAGTTGAAGTGAATATTCACAGAAGAGTAACTTTGAAGTGAGCATAATTGGAGTCATAGAGTGTCCATGGAAAAGGTTGGCGTTCTGGCGCACGTGCGGTAAATTTTGGCACCGCGCGGGAAAACGTTGGTGTGCCAGTGTGCACAGTCAATTGTGGCGCCGCACGGAATATTATTATGTGTAGATGCACGCATTGAATTTATCCTGGCGTAGTGAGCACACACATAGTAATGTGCACATGGGGTGCGCAAGTATTGCTTAATGCAGAGGAGTTTGGTTGGTACGCGCATAAGTATGAGTATAAGTTGTTTCGAGACAGTGTATTCAGTAGTGTGCGTAGATAATTGGGCGTGATGAAATATGTTGAACTTGACATGGTGCATGCATAGGACAAAATGCATGGGGAATATCGATACATGGTACCGAAACTGTGCACAATGGATATTGGTGCACAACGCAAGTGTAGTGCGCATAAGTAGTCAGTGTAACGAAGAAAAAATGCATAGTAGATTTAGGTGCGCGGAAAAGCGTTTTACCTTGTGATATTGCTTTGCACGTTAAATATAAATGAATAGGTCAAAGTTTAGTGCGCGCAAATTTGCTTGAAAGGCGATGAGTCTGAGTTTAAATTGCATAATAATAAAAGAAAAAGAAACACACAACCACATCGATGCATTAATTAAAAAGAATTTTGAGCTTTAATTTCCTCCGATTTAGACAGATGAAAATAAAATATAAGATTTCAAGAAAAACTTATTATAAAAGAGAAAAAGATTCATAACATCAACAGATAGAAATTGTAATAAAACAGTCTAAAATCCATTTCTGTATTTATATAATCGTAATAATCACAAAATTACAAAAGGGGGATGACAGCAGTTAGCCTGTTGAAAAAATGGTTGTTTAAGAACAGGCCTATCATCTCTCGTACTCGTTACCTCTGCTACCGGTTGTTCAAAATTCACTGAGACATGCTTATTTTAGTTGAAGACTTACTTCAACTTAGCGATATTCACCTTTAAATAAGAGTCTAACCAGACCAGTTGATTCTCTCCAACACTTCCGGCCGCTTCAGCCGTAGATTCCTCCTTCTTCTGTTGCTTGCTCCTTTTCTTCTTATCAACTGGCTTGTTGATGACTAAATCCTTTATAGTGGGATTCAACCTGGATTCCAACCG
>JASDQU010197667.1:0-16925 GCA_032191745.1 Picea mariana | reverse complement strand
ATCCCACTGAACAACTAATGAATCAGTTGCAATAGTTGTCTATACAACACACAACGACAAGCCAAACTACTTCTTTGGCTACTCCCCCTACCAAAATGTCGTATGTACACATAGTGCAATCAACTAACCCTAAGGCCACCCAATAGCCTGAAGGAAAGAAAAAACAATGGAAAAAGGGTAAGGGGGATAAGAAACCCACTGATAATGCTAGTGAGGGAAATACTGAAAAACTAAAGGCGAGGTATCCATGCAATCTATGCGCGGAAGACCACCCAACCCACCTATGTCCTCGGCTTGCGAAGGCCCAAAAGTTTGTGACACAGCAACAACCCGCTGTGTTAACTAATCCATTCCAACATGGACAAAATATAACTCAAGCCTCTATAAGCATGGAAGGGTGCAGTCAAGGACCCCCTCTGTCTTCAAACAAACCCACATCCACGAACATATATATGGTGAAAGGTGATGCTTTTCTATCAACTAGAGCACATGACTATAGTCAACCAAGCACTTTCGAGAAGGGAAAAGAAGCCAAACTCCCATCTCTTCCTCTACAGATTGAGAAGACGTTGGACGAAACAATGACACGCATCCCCAAAGGTGTGTTCAAGAGAGATTCTCACAACCCTAATGCAAGGGCCACCCAGAACTACTTTGTGGTGGAGGATTTATCACAAACCCCTTGTGTGATGTCTGCTTTGGAGGTCCTCCAAAGTTGTCCTTCCTAGAGGAAATCTTTGTTAACAACTTTAGGATCTACAGAGACTTGTAATCTGGGTACAATCATGCTAGATACAACTGACTTAAAATATTGTTTTCCTTACCAGGTATCGTTTCAAATAGTAGTGGCTCATCCCATGGAAAATTTTACAAGGAATATCTTCTGCACTGTAGTGGATGAGGGTGCCTCAACTTGTGTTATGTCATTAGCATGTTGGAAGGCCATCAGCCAGCCCATTTTGGCTCCATCACCTACCATCCTCACTGATTTCAACAGTCGTTCATTCCGACCACATGGTATCATTCCTTCTTTCCCCGTGCAGTTAGGAGGGAAGACCGTGTGCATTGAGGTAGAAGTAGTCGACGCTCCCTTCAACTATAATCTTTTGTTAGGAAGGAGTTGGACTTACGCTATGAAATCCATGGTCGCTACAGTTTTTCAGGTCTTGTTGTTTCCACAGGAGGGCCAGATTGTGATCATAGATCAATTGTCTTTCTCTAGACTTGACTCATCACTGGGGGCATCCACGGTCCCGATGATTGATAATCCTCAACCAGGCGTTGTTAACGTAGGGTTTGGTTTGTGCCCATCCTTGATGGGTACCTTCGATTACCCACCCCCTCAAGGCGATATCAAATTTATATCCAATCATCATAAGGTTGATATTTTTCAGGTTTCGTCGTTCCACACGACTTACTTCAATGACCCGTGGACACTTCCTTCCCCACCAGCCATGATGGATGAGACAGGACACTTGAGTATGTCCTTGCCCTTGTCCACCGCTGAAGTAGTGTACTCTTTAGTCCAAAAAGCTTCAACTAACCCTGATTTGACTCCTGCACAAGAGTTAGATGCTCTGCTAGAGCCTATTTGGGCTCAGGGTTCTCTCGCTGGCACCGATTCGTTAGACTTAGTCTTGCCCTTCAACGAATCAATAATCAAAGCAATGACTAGTCTGGACAAACCCTGGGAAGATCTTCATCACAGATCATTCTTCCTCCCGGAATTACACCAAATCGAAGCAGGAGAATTCACCATGACTATGACCTCAGATCAGTCTTGTCCTATTAACCCCTTAGCTACACATGAGGTTTATGTTGAGGGTAATATGGCGACTATCACTGAAACCTTACCGATCAATATCTCCCGAAATCTTGGCGTCATGGAGAATGTCTTCATCGGAGCGGATTTCTCCCTCGAAGATATTCAAATCTACACCGATATTTTCAAAGAGTTCCGTGACATTTTTGCCTGGCCTTATGAGGAAATGCTAGGCATTGATCCAAAAATAGTCGAACATGAAATCACAACTTATCCTGATGCCAAGCTGGTTAGGCAGAAGCTTCATCCAGTTAATCCAAAGAAAGCAGCAGCCATTAAGGTTGAGGTCGAGAAATTTCTCAAGGCAGGTTTTATCTATCCTATCCATTTGACTGAATGGGTGTCGAATCCTTTTCCAGTCAATAAAAAACAAGGTACGATTCGTGTATGTACTAACTTCCATGATTTGAACAAGGCATGTCCCAAAGATAAATTTCCAACTCCATTCATCGATCAGATCATTGATTAATGTGCCAGTTGGGAGGCCTTTTCTTTCATGGATGGTTTTTCGAGATATAATCAAATCCAGATCAAACCCGAGGACCAACATAAAACGACATTCATTTGTACTTGGGGTACATTCTCATATCGTAAGATGCCTTTTGGTCTTAAAAATGCTGGAGAAACCTTTCAGCGAACCATGTATTTTTCTTTCCATGACCTCAAGCATATAGTCGAGGCCTATTTAGATGATTTAGCATCATGATCTCGCAAGAGAACGGATCATCCCAAGCACCTCTGACTTATCTTCAAACGCTGTCGCTACTTTCTAATTCGCTTGAATCCAAACAAGTGCAGCTTCTGCATAACGTCAGGACGTTTGTTAGGTTTCATTGTATCAACAACAGGGATCATGGTCGATTCTCTCAAGGTGGAGGCAATAATTCAGTTTCCCCCCCCATGCACAATCCTTCAACTTCAGAGTCTACAAGGCAAGGCGAACTTTTTACGATGCTTCATCGCCAACTATGCTGAGATCACCAAGGGATTTATGCGCTTACTAAAAAAATGCATTCCCTTTTACTGGGATGAGGCTGCTCAACGTTCTTTCGATGCAATGAAACATGCCCTCACCACTGCCCCTCTGCTCCGGCCACCTAACTATAACAAGGACTTATTATTATATTTGGCTACCACAGAGTCAACCATTGACATGGTTTTAGTTCAGGAAGACAACTTGTTCTCAGAATACGTGATCTATTACTTGAGTCGAGGCCTCGTAGGACCAGAAATCAATTATTCCCATATCGAAAAACTAGCGTTGGCAGCAGTTCATGCTATTCAACGGTTCCGTCATTATTTTTTTTTTCGCAAGACCACCGTCATTGCCGTCGTAAATCCATTCCAGTACATGTTGAAACGACAAGTAATAGGCGGAAAAATCAGTAGATGGATAGTCATCCTCCAAGAGTTTGACTTAGACTTCGTTTCAGCAAAGTCTAAAAAGTCACTGGTCTTCACCGAACTTATTTCAGAACTTCCGGTTGAGTCAAGTGACGTTGTGCCTGAAGAATCGCCTATATGGGGAGATATGTTTTTAATCACATCTTCAGACCCCTGGTATGGAGATATACTTATCTATCTCCAAACTTTGAAGTGCCCCACCTCTACTTCTCATGATGAACGTCGACGCATATGCCATTAGGCTAAAAACTATCTCATACTCAATGACACTTTGTATCGAAGAGGTGTATATTGCATCTTGCATTGATGTCTCACTCATGAGGAGGCAGTTATAGTGCTTAACAATTGCCACACCAGAGCATGTGGCAGTCATTTGTCTAGGTTGGCAACAACCCAAAATATTGTACGAGCAGGTTACTTCTGGCCGACGTTGATCAAAGATTGTATTGAATCAGTCAAGAAGTACCATCCATGCCAAATCTTCTCACGGAAGATGAGGGCACACCCCGCTCCTATGTTTCCTGTCATCACAGTTGGTCCCTTCAACAAGTGGGGGATTGATTACACTACATGCAACCCTCCTTCAGCAAGAGGGCACCGCTATATCATCATAGCTGTCGACTACTTCACAAAGTGGGTTGAAGCTATGCCAATGTTTAAGGATGATGGAGAGACTACAACCCTCTTTATTTTTAATTAGATAATAGCAAGGTTCGGCGTCCCAAGAGAGATATTCACTGACCATGGCAGACACTTTTAGAACCAAATGATGACTGGGTTGACATCAAATCTTGGGTTATGGCAAGAACATTCATCGCCCTATTACCCCCAAGCTAATGGGCAGGTGGAAGCTGTAAACAAAACTCTTAAGACTATTTTACAACGAACTATCAACTCAGTTAAGTCAAATTGGCATTTGATGTTATTCTCGACATTATGGGCTTACTGAACATCTGTTAAGACTGCAACCGGTTTCTCACCTTTTCAACTCGTTTATGGGTTGGAGGCAGTCTTTCCCATTGAATGCCAGATCCTGTCTCTAAAATTGGCAGTACAATTATTGCCAGACACTTCTCCACTTGAAGAACGGTTAGTATACCTTGAGTAGCGTCGTGATGCGGCCCTCACCAACAAGGCTCACAAACATAAGGTTAAGTGTCAGTATGATAGGTCCATTCGTCCTTGGATTTTTTCTGAAGGTGACCTTGTCCTGGTCTATGACCAAGATAAGGACCCCTTGGGGGTAGGAAAATTTAAACCCATGTGGTTTAGACCTTTCATCATAAAAGAGGTGTTAAAAAAGGGTGCTTATCATCTGGTTGACTTTGAAGGGAATGTGTTGGTGGAGCCTTGAAATGGGCTCTACCTCAAGAAGTATCACTCATAGGCAGGTCATTGAGGGTAACTTTTTGTAACAAATGTATAGTCTTTTGTACTATCATTGTCTAGTTTTCTTTTAGTGTTATGGATGTGTCGTTGATACTTTCTTTTGTCACTATGGCAGATGTCAAGTGAATTTGAGCTGTTCATTGGGTATGCAGATGGTGCTAGCTAGCACACACGGAGGCTTGCCTCCATAGCTTGGGTAATATTTACACCTCAAGGCCAGTTGTTATCTTCCAGAGGGGTATGCTTAGGTGACACCACAAATAATGTCGCGAGTATAATGCAGTTATTGAGTTACTTCGTGATGCTTTGTCATTTGGTATCTCTCATCTCTGAGTCTATCTCGATGCTCAGCTGGTTGTGTCTCAGTTAAATAGAGTCTACGGGGTACATGACCTAATGTTACACCGATGATTCCTTAGGGTACGTCTCTTATAACGAAACTTTGATTATATTACATATTTTCATGTTCCTAGGAGATTAAACCAAGTTACAGATACTCTAGCTAATCACATTTTAGATTGGCATCTTGCACACACATAAAAGAGAATTCACATAAATATGTAAATACATTTTACACACATGATCCATAATACACAAAAAGACATAAAAATCCATATATAATCATAAAAGTAACTAGAGTATACAGATGGATGCAAGCGCCTCAAAAATATATAAGTCATGGGGATTATGCCCTCAAAAAATATGTACAAGTAGTGCTCATAGCACGCAAAGTATCTAAAGAGGAGTTAGGGCCTATGGGCCCTGTTGTACTGGTCCACAGCATGGGATAAACGCCTAAACAATCAGACCCATGTCCGAGGTGCCCCTACTACATGAGGCTGCATGGATGGAGGCAGGTCCTCAATCTTTGCTATCGGGACTGTGTGAGTGAGTGTAGTGAAGTTCCATTCAACTCGTATAAGTACCCTCTCAACCTCCCCAGCTGGGAGGTCTCTCGCTACTGCTGGCCCCCCGACAGTGGTGGCTGCAGCCCCTGGCCGAGGACGACGCCTATTCCGAGCGTAATCGGTAGGTCGTACTGGTCCCACATCTACATGCAACAAACATATATCCGTCAAATACTCTGGCATACAATAAAAATGATATATAAACAAAATAACATAAAAATTACATATAACCCATAAAAAATAAAGACAGTTACAAAGATGAAGACTTACCCATTTCTCCTCGCTCCTAACCAGGAGGCACAGGTATCTCAGGATCCCTCGAGAAATCTATCCCTGCATATGGGTAATCCTCGATCACAGGGATTTTCCGCAATAGCCAGGCAAAAAAGTCATCGTTGAAGGACTCATTTGTCCTTCCACCACCATGTCGTGGCATCAGTACGACCCATCTACACAGTGCAGGAAACAAAGTCTGATGTCCATGTACCACTACCCGAGGACTGAAAATCAGAACTCTCTCAAAAAATAATGAACACAAAATCATCCCAAATACGAAGTTCCTCTATGTCCACTGACGACAATCTGTCAATTGCCTCTTCATGCACTCCAGCAGTGTAGTACTCCAGTCAAAAATTTGTGCATTCAAGCACTAGATAGCACAGTTCATCTGTGCGCGGGATGCCTGGTGCAAGGCTGTTGAACTGGTAATTCGCCCAATAAGCAATACTATCGCTTGTAGCGATAGGTCAGTGATCTTGCTTATAGGCACCTGGGAGCTTGAATGGTCTGTCCCAACCTCACAATACATGGCTATCAGTTCCGCTATGTTATGCGGCTCCGACGAAAATGTCCTGAAATTAACTGGTTTCCCCTCTCCTTGAGAGGCCAGTCAAAAAATAAATATCCTCAGTGGTGGGTACTAGGGATTTCCCCTCTAGCATAAACGCCTCTGCATCAGGATGCCAGTAATCAACCAAGGCATTCAGTAGCCTCAGTTTCACCTGCATAAATGGACATAGGAAAAACTTCAGTAAACCACATTGCATTAAGGCGGCTACAACATTCGGATCTTCTGCAACCAACTCACCAACCTCTTCATGCTCCCTCTCTCTCCAATGAACATACATCCTGCCAAAACAACAAAGTTTAGGAGGGTGAGTAAGTGTTTTAACTAATAGAAGGGGGGTCCATGTGTGTTTCCTAGGTGACAGTCGCGTGTACATGAGGGCAGGTTTTATCCTGCCCGAGTGTACACGCGGCCTGTCCAGAGACAACCCGCGTGGACCTAGGGCCGACCTTTTAAAGGTCGACGCCCACCTAAAAACAAAATGAAAAACAAAAAATAAAGCATTTAAAGACTAGGCAAGGGAGTTTGTACTTACTTGGTCCAGACAGAAGTTCGTTTCCTCCACTATAGCTCCCGGAATCACTACTTTTATCAAAGGGGGTCTTTTGGCTCCAGAGTCAATTTCCAAATCAACAATGGCGATAATGAGCTGGCAGCTTCTATTTATAGACTTTTTGGCCTCTTTTTGTCACTTTTTGGGCCTCCCTTATCAGTTTCTTTATACAAAAAACCATCTAGAGTGATTCGGGAGCTGTAGGGGAGAGTTTTTATAAGGTATCAGAACCTTTTTAGGAGTTTTGGGACACTTTTTACGATTTATGGAAAAATTTCAAATGACCAACTTGAGCACATAGGTTAGGTTTCTACCATGACTTTTGTATCTTGTTGTCTTTATTCCTCTGCCATAGGATCGATCCCATCAAGTTGCGACAAAGAACCTTCATTACTTCTTTATAAGTGTCGCGAGTTGGTGGTAGAACTTACATAAACATGGATGCCCTAGATAGATCCTGGTTTCATTAAGGTGTCCATGCTATCTCTCATTACTGTCGACTAGGGAGTCCTTTGTATTTTCCATTATTAACGAGTTTGAGCCTCATTTGCATGATCCTTCTTCACTTTTGACCTCACCCTCGGGACTCCCAAAAAACACAACGGGTCTTCTTTTAAACCCTTTTCATACCCTTTAAACATGAAAAGATTGTCGAGCGATCTTGTGGCATTTCACGCTCGTTAAACTGAAATTTGAAATCACGTCTGTCCGGTGGTAGTTTACCCCTTTTTCGGTCTGGATGGTCAACTGTACGAACAAAGGTATACTCTATAGAACTTCCTTTATTTAGAAGAGTACCCTCAGATATAATTTTACCCCTTTTTCAGGCCTGAGGGACTAAAACTACGAAAAAGGAACCCCCACAGAGTCCATAGTTAAGATCTTTTCAGACTCCCTAAAATTGAAAAGATCGTCGAGTGACCTTATTATTTCACACTCGTTAAAATGGCCTAGAAGAACATTCCTAACCGAGTCCATAGTTAAGCTTTTTTCAGACTCCTTAAAAGTGAAAAAATGGCCGAGTGATCTTGTCCTTATCACACTCATTAAAAAGGTTTTGAATAAGACGTCTTGTCAGTGCTAGTTTACCCCTTTTTCGAACCAGCTAGACTATCTTCGAAAAAGGTACCCCAATGGAGTCTTCTTTTACGCTTTTTCAGACTCTCTAAATATGAAAAACCACTGAGCTTACCTTCTTTGGGCTCGTTAAAACTTACATCGAAGGACGTTACCATTGTGTGTTTTGTTAAATCGCATTTTCATACCTGCGTCTTTGGCCTAATGCCGACTCCATGTTGCTCTCCACTGAACCATCTAAAGCATGCCTTATATGCAAGCCCTGTAGCACTCTGCTTTTGCATCTTGACACCTTTGGCCCCTAGAGGATTTTTCCCGAGTATTATCATTCTGAACATCAGTCTTGTCCTTTTGCCTTGAACTTGTATGTTGTAACACTCGTTCCTCCATTGTAACGTATCATTCCCTTATTCTTTCAGCCAAAATTATTGAAAAAAAAGACAAACAAATCAAATATACCCCAAAAAGAGGAAGGGAAAAGTATTTTCTTTATTGGTAGCATAATGAGTCGCCCTTGAATAAAGCACATCTGTTCATTTGTTCATCAAACCCTGGGATTTAATATGACCTTAGGAATTTGTTCCCACTACATAGAGTTGTGTCCTCCTCCATTTGGTTATTCTTCTAGACACATGGAGAGTTTGCATTGCCTCCTGCCTCGTAAACTTATGTTAATGCCATGATACCTGAGTCTCATCATTCATCGTGCTATTGTCCAAGGGAAGTTTTTTACCATGCGTGAGTCGGCCCCTCTGCATTTTGTCTCTTGCCCTCATACCCAGCCATCCTGAACATCCAATCAAGTCATTTTTCGAAATCAATGAAGCTTTCGGTTTGATCATCAAGATTCTCTAGTCCATGACCGATGAGCCATCGAAGACCTCTGGGTAAGGAAGTTGTACATTCATATCACACTCTTACCTGAGTTTTGAAGATTTTCAAGTTGTTTCTCGAGCTCTGATGCCCTCATCTCTAGCCATCAGACCTTATCAGTTTCTACGAAGATGGATACTTTGCATGTATATCTTTTTGATTTCGATATGTAGCTCCACTATGTACTGTTCGCGGCTACACTTTATATAGTTATATGAGATGGATCTACAATGTATTTGATTGGTAGCCATGCGTTTATTTTATCCCAAGCATGGGTATGCCCACCTCGGTGAGACATTTGTTATTTTGTAGACGACGCCTCCTGATTCCTAGTTCTTGGGCTCACTCATTCGACACATCAGTAAAAGATTGGTAATGTATTTTGGCCATTAGATGCTCTTCTGACCTCATACATTAGGGGGCATCTATTATAACCCTAAATTGCACCATACATGCTTACCTGGCATCTGGCCATATCATATCTCTTCTTTTCCAAGCCACTGTTGAACAAACTCTTTGAAAAACCTCTTTCATAAGGGCCCATGCACCCTACTTCATTACTGCATGTGTGTACACGCTGGCTGACCTAAAATAGCCCGCGTGGACCGACAAAATCACAAAAAGAGAAAAGTTTCTGATGGAACACAAAAGCTATGGGTGAGTTAACTGAAACTCCCGGCCATGCATGGCCGAGGGTTCGTCCAGATACCTAGCTCCTTCTAGCCTATAAAAGAAGGGGTAGGGGTCCCATTTGGAAAGAGAAAAAATATAGAAAAGAAACTCTTCCCATTTGATTATTCCCATTGTCCCAACCCTTTAGATTTCCTTATGCCAGAAGAGATACAAAGCAAAGAAGTTGGAGGACAGTAGAAGAGGAGCCCAAGACCAGGTTCGTGGAGCAGTGGATGATCTCAATTTTTGTAAGTTGATTCATTTAAAGAAATAAAGAAAGTTCTTTTCCCATCCCAATGCATGAAATTTTCATAGTTTGATTAGTATATGTTTGGATTTCTAACCCGTTAGTATATAAGTAGTATGTATGTGTAGTTGTTTCTTGTCTTGTATGCAGGTCAGCTTTGGAAGGAGTATTGCGAACAATTAATCAAGAACAACGAAGGATTGACATCCAACACCGGAAATGAGGTAGGTTGATCTTTCCATGCATTTACTAAGAAAAGGGGATTTAAATCTAGGGATGAAGGTAAAAAGTAGTTTCTCTTTGGTCATATCTGCATGCAAAGTCTAAACCCTATTTGCTAGTCCGTAGGGAGATTTCCCTCACAACAAAAACCCTCGACCTCTTTGTACCAGTTATCGTCACGCTGTAAAGTTAGAATCTTTTCACGTAGATTCATCTGAAGAGGTAGCACCGAAAAGATGTGTGGTCTCTGACTCAATGCATCTGCCACCCGGTTCACTGTTCCCTTTATGTAAGTAATCTCAAAGTCGTACTCGCTAAGAAATTCTGACCAACGTCGTTTTCACACGTTCAGGTCGCTTTTCGTAAAGATGTGTTGTAGTCCACAGTGGCCAGTCCTTAGTTGAAATTTTCTTCCAACAAGGTAGTGTCTCCAAACCTTCAAGGCATATACGATGGCTAATAACTCCAAATCGTGCGTTTCATATTTCTCCTCATGCCTTCTCAGTTTCCTCGAAATGTAAGCAATCACTCATCCGTCTTGCATCAAGACCCCGCCTAAGCTTTCCTTGGATGCATCAGTGCATACCAAGAAGTCCGCTTCCATGTCAGGGACCTTTAGTATCGGTGTCGTTGTCAACAATTCCTTGAGTCTCCGAAATTCTTCCGTGCATTTCTCGGTCCAAACAAACTTCTTGTTCTTCTTCTGCAACTCTGTGATCAGATTTGCTATCTTAGAAAACCCCTTGACGAACCGTCGATAGTATCCTGTTAAACCCATAAAGCGACGCACTTCCAGGACATTCATTGGCGCAGGCCATTCCATAATAGCCTCAACCTTGGTTGGATCCACGGTGATGCCTTTGCCGGAGATGACATGCCCTAAGTAGTGATTATTCGATTGATAAAATGAGCATTTGGACAAATTCCCAAACAATTGGTGCTCTCGCAAACACTATAGTACCAAGCGCAAGTGCTCTTCATGATCCTCCATGATCCGAGAGTAAATCAAAATATCATCAATGAACACTTGGACGAACTTGTCCAAGTACTCGTGGAACACCCCGTTCATCAAACTCATAAATACCCCTGAGGAGTTTGTCAATCCAAATGGTAAAACAGTAAACTCGTAATGTCAAAACCTCATCTTAAAGGTGGTATTAGGGATGTCATTCTCCTTGATCCGTAACTGGTGAGACCCTGATCACAAATCAATCTTGGAGAACATCGTCGCACCCTTCATTTGATCAAATAGATCATCAATTCTTGGAAATGGATACTGATTCTTGATCGTGGCCTTGTTCAGTTGATGGTAGTCAATGCAAAGCCTCCACGATCTGTCCTTCTTTCATATGAAAATAACAGGTGCACCCCACGGTGACACACTAGGACGTATCAGACCCAGGTCCAACAATTCCTTCAGTTGCATTTTC
This sequence comes from Picea mariana, assembly GCA_032191745.1. Taxonomy (NCBI): domain Eukaryota; kingdom Viridiplantae; phylum Streptophyta; class Pinopsida; order Pinales; family Pinaceae; genus Picea; species Picea mariana. Next base: position 5,481 of record JASDQU010197667.1, on the reverse strand, counting down.
AACTCTTGTAACTCTAGAGTCGACATCCGATAAGGAGTTATTTCTATCGGTTCAGTCCTTGGTTTTAGGTCTATGGTAAACTCCAATTCCCTCTCCAGCAGCATCCTAGGTAACTCCTCTGAAAACACGTCCGCAAACTCTCTCACTACCGGAAGGTGTTCTAAACCTTCCGGTACTCCCTTCTCATTTAACGCAAGGATCACATAAATCTTTCTCCCCTTGCGCATGCTCTTCCGAAGTTGCAAGGAAGTGATGAACCTTAGGGAAACTCCCTGTTTCCGACCTACAATCACACGTCTTTGTCCCTCGTCATCGATCAAGCTCAACCATTTCGTCTTACAGTTGAGTATCACCTCATGCGATTCCAACCAATCCATACCAATCACGATGTCATAAGATCCTAAGATCGTGACGTACAAGTTGGCCCTTGTGACAAACTCTCCCAGGTGAAGGATACATCCCGTAACCTTTCCTCCAACCTTTTGTTTGGCTCCAGAAGCTATCTCCACGAAGTAAACTCATCTTGTTCGACTGCCTTTACCTTAATCCTTTTTAGCACTGCACCAGAAATGAAACTCTCGGTAGCATCGAGATCTATCAAAATACTAAGGGTCTGTTCAGTGAGGGTACCTGTCGTCTCGAGCACAGTGGATTGGTGCTCTACCTGGCAGTTATTCACCGCTGCATGAATCCAATGGGCCTTGCCCATATCTCCCACGGTAGTGGGTCCGACTGATCCAGACGCTCTGGTCCTCTCCACAGGGCAGTCGCGCTGGTAGTGTGGCTTCCCACACGTCCAACACCCCTTCTTCAACCCAGTAGTCCTGGTACCCGAAGTAGAAGATGACAGCCCACTGGCCTGGAATCCTGGTTTGTATTGTTGAACATGCCTAAACTACTGCTGCTGCGGGCGATGCTACTGCTGATGCTGTGGTCCCTGATAAGGTGTCCGCTGCTGAGGCGTCAGTCTCCGAGGTGCAGTGAAAGTGGATCCCCTCTGGAAGCCACGATATCCTGGCGTAATTCTAGCTAGTGTCTGATGCTGCTGTTCTCTAGGTGAAATCTACCCAGCTGGTCTCACCGGAGTCCTGGTCTGACCCCTGCTGATAAGATCCTCCTCTGCTATGAGGGCCTTTTGGATGACATCATGCAAGGTTTGAGACATAAAAATCCTGACCTTTGCACGTATGCTGCTGTTAAGGCAGAACACAAACCTGTTGACCTTAAGTTTCTCAGTGTTAAGGTGCAGAGCATACCGGAGCACCTCCATAAAACGGGCCTCGTACTTGGGCACCATACGACCTCCCTGTCGTAATGCATTGAAATAATTGAGCTGATGCTCAATGAATTCCTCTGAAAGGTACCTCTCTCATAACTATTCCTCGAACAGTTCCCATGACACATCTTCGATGGCCATGTTCAGTTGTAGTAGGAGCGTCTTCCACCATAGAAGAGGGCTCCCCTTTAGTTGAAATACCGCCATGCAGACCTTCATGTTGGAGGTATAATCGTGAAGTGCGAAGAAAATTTCCATGTTCTCCAACCATGCCTCAGCGGCTGCGCCATCCGGGGCACCAAAGAACTCGGGAAATTTTACCTTCTCGAGTTCACGGTGAATGTTACCAGTACCAATCGGAGCGCGTGGTGGAACCTCAGTGGGTGTCGGTGCCCTGGCCTCATCTCTGTCCAAACGACTGATCAGAGCCTCGAACATGCACTGAAAAGATCTCATCATTCCGACTACATCACCAACTGCTATCTGCTCCTATTCGAGAGCCTGCTCATCTCCCTAAGGGTTAGACCCCTCAGGCGTGGATGCTACTGGAGGCGTTGCGCCTCCTCCCCTAGCATCCTGTCATCTGCCTCCGCGGCATCCTCTAACCATGATTGCTTACATGACACAAGTCAACTCAATTAGAAATAGTATAATCAAATCATATCAACAAAATTCATAGCGATCCCAAGTCGCGGGTTGAACCCGCTTTGATACCACATGTAATGAACCTCCCATTTCGTCTTACGACAACAAGCCTCACATAAAAAGTGAAATTTTTTTTTTTGTGTGTGTGAAGGTAATGATCATTATACTCGACAACGCAACACGACAATGAACAAAGAACAAACCACTCACGCAACAACAACATGACGACCAACATAGAAGCACATCAATTACCTAGAAGCAATGTGTGACATTCAACCCACAAGAATAAAAATGACTACCCGCCCGTCCTACCCTGAAATGGTTAGGACCTCCAGGTCACATAAGCAACGCTCAAGCCCAGGTTCCCATTGATTTTGACCATTTAAGGTCTCAGGGTTGGCAATTGTTCTGAGGAACAAGGAGGTGTCTATATCCCTCCCGACACAAGCAGACCGAGCCCACTAATATAAGGACAATCATTAAACATAATAAACAACCCATCCATTAATTATGGCTAAATGGTCAATATCTACAATCCCCTTTTTTTTCAATGGTTACCTTCAATAGGGGTACGTCTAAGTGTCAGATACTAGATCTACAACAATGAATACAATGCATCCTCAATTATAGAGCAATTTAGCAAGTCTAGAAATTGCAATTTAGTCATTACTCACCAATCAACTTTAATCATTATTACATTCCTTTTGGGAGATTCTAATTTAATCCAAATCTCAATCTAGTAGCCATTAACATTAAATAAATCATTATCTAAAATAATGTAGAATGCTACTATTAAACAATTAATAAGGCATTGACAAGGTATTTAATACAAGACATTTAATAACAAATAACCTATCAATTAATACACCACTAATAACACTAACTACGTTAAGGCAGGAAACATCAATGAGGCATTTATTAACTCAGTAATTACAGCATGAGTCTAACTTTACTAAAAGTACCAAGGTGATAGCTGTCTGCATACATTAAGGGAAACAACTGAGAGGGTAAAAGCCATAAAGCCCCGAGATTCAATGTGAGACATGACCATGCACCGAATTAGGTGTACTGCCATATGTCATTGGAGAGTTTCACTGCCAGGTAAAGGTAAAGACAAACTCAGGGCATAAGGCGCAATCAATATTAAATGTCAGTCGTGGTCTTTAAGGCTGCAACACAGTCATCCATAAATACGTACCATACTATTTCTATCACCCAAAAAAAAGCACAACGTAGTACTGATCCACCCAAAAGAATTTACACGTTTTCAATTATGAAATAAGGAAAACGTAGGTTACAAGTTAAAGGCTTATTATTCCCATTTAATGGAAACTCAATTGACCTACCCACCTTCCAAATCCACTAAAAAACAGATGCCATCAACCCAATACGTCCCACCATAAAAGGGGATACGAAATCGTTGGTGTAGCAACACAGTCAGCAAATAGAGGGTTATCTATGGGGGGAAACGAACTAGAAGGAACCTGCCCCACGGTCTCATATTAGGAATCAACAATACCAATTAGCAAAAATATGTAAGGTTTGGAAAATAGAAAAATACCGGTATAGGAAATACACACCAAATCTAAAATCAATGGTAATCCAACATATATGCTTTATTGCAGGTAATACGCTACACTTCAAGGATATTAGTAATCCCTTGTTTCAAGTTGTATCCTCAAGGAAAAGTAGCTCTACCCTTTACAACCCTGTTGTCTTCAATGAATCCAAGCCATGAATTAGAAAGAATATGCTTCATTATTCTATAAAGGATCGCAAATATCAAAGGTAATGCATCAACGAAGAGTGAAGCTCGAACAAACACAAAAGGCAAAAAGTAACGAGAATAGTCAATGATAACAAATCTCTATCTCAAGAGTTGTTTGCACAATGCCATTCAATTCAAAATTTTATCTTTTGATCTCCTATCACTTTAGAGATATCGGAGAAAAGGATTCAAATCTAGCCATAACAGTGTGGTATTACCTCCTAATAGTGCCAAGTCGTGAATGAATTAAAGGAACAGTTTGCATATCTCGAGAATATACCCATGTTAAGATGCCCAATATTAAAGGGTGAATAATTGCAGTCAACCATGGAGGCGCTATATGAAGGAATCACTGTCTATTAAAGATCTTGGAATCGCTGTAAATATACAGGGTATCAATGCCCAGAAAAGCCAAAAGAATATCGTAGAGAATGAAGGTAAAACGCAGTCCAGTGAGTCATAACTGGTCAAGGAGTGGGCCACCTGGCTAGCTGAACTTATCTTACCATGAATTAAAGTCCAGAGGTAAAAATAAGGGTAAATCGTAGAGTAAAATTTGACGGTAATTTATTTTTGTTGATTTAACATTCGTTCAAAAAAAAATGTCAATTAAAATGAAAACGCAGAGCCAAATCCAACAATATAACGCATTCAAGAATGCAAAACATAGAAATGTCCAATGAGAAAAAAAGAAGAAGTAAAAACGAGATGATGCTAGGTAAAAACATGCCGAGTTTATAGAAAAACTTGCCAACAATCAAATTCTGTAGGGTTAAAAAAAATGCATCAGGACGCATGGAAAAACTTCAGCCAAAGACGACAATAGAGGTGGATGGATGATAGGTTTGTCGTTTGCGTCTCATCCTCGCACAGAAAAGCGGGGCGTTGAGATCCATAAGTCTTTTAACGCTAAGGCGACGATAGTAGATCAGGCTCCTGGCCGACTGCTCAGGTGAGGAATGACAAGCTAAGGATGAAAGTTAAACAACCTCAAGGTCACATACAACACCATAGGGTGGTCACGACATGCGGGAAATGAAGGTCATGGGAAATCAATCAACCAATCAACCAACTAGGCTTTAAAAATTTTAGTCATGCAACTAGACAACCAGTTTACCTACCCAATAAACAAGCAGATCCAAATCATAAATCCTACAACAATATATCATTCAAACGAAGAAGTGTACCATTTACTGTTCACCTGCTCCGAGTGTCATCTGCACGCTCCGTGAAACTCCCGCTTGCCGATCGTCGAGACTTCACCGGTACCTCCCAGCCAATTCTAGGGGTACTCTTCTTCCCCCTTAGCCCCCCGAGCCGCAAAGGGGCCACACACATTATCCATAGGTTTCGTCTAGCTCCCATCTCACCTCGCAAGGCCGAGCTACCACTCCTCTCCGAGCTGAGTATCCCAACTCCCACAAGTAAATCAGTCTAGTCGATATTTCTGTAGCGTAACATTATGCAAACAGAAGATGATCTTCATCCTTCTCCTTCTTTCATTTTATAGAATTTCTGACTTCCTTTCTTTCCTAAAATCTCATTTAATTAAATTTTTTAAAAATAACTTCCTAAATTTCTTCTCCGTACAAGTGTCACCCATCCCCTTCATTCCTCCATTATTTAATTTCTTAAATTAATTAATTATATTATTTCCCTCACCCACCTAGAGTTACTCCTAGAATCACTCCTAGGTGTCCCTAAATTCCCTTACATGTTTTAAAGGCTTTCCCTATTATGAAATTGTTAATTCAGTTTAAAATTAGAAAGTTCTTTAATGTTAAATTCTTTA